>JAMZAV010001643.1:0-150162 GCA_024449915.1 Sweltsa coloradensis | reverse complement strand
TTTAAGGGTTTTGCCCCGGGGGGGTCCTTAACCCAAAAAAACCAACAAAATTTTCATAAAATTAATTTGATGTTGGGTTGGGTAGGGTTGGTTACTAGGACCAAGTGGCCCATCAAGTTTAAAAAAAACTAGTGTTTATTCGTTTTTAAAAAAAAAACTTTATTCTTTCGTAACTTCCGTTTCTATAAACCTGTTTTTCAATTAAATTAGCTTCTAAACTCTACCCAATTACACCCTAAGTTATAATGCACAAGGAGGTTTGACCTTACAAAACAAATAGAAGTCTTTTTTCTTGCTCTGTCCACGACGGTTATCAGGAAAATTTTTTTCCCATTAACTTGTAGCCTTAAATTTTTTGGTTTAATTGGATTAAGGACGCGTCAACCGTTGGGGTCATAATGCACCACTCTAGCCAAGGGGGGTGGGGGGTGGGGAGGGGGGGCCCATCGGGCAAACCAGCCAGGGAAAGGTTGGAAAGGGGGGTTTCTCACGTCGCGGTCGCATCGTCTTTGTCATCGTTCGTTGTGTCATTGTCTCGTGCCGGGGGGTCGTCAAGGGGAAGGGGCAATTTTCCCCACGACGACGATTGCCAGAGCTCGCCTCTTGATTCGGGGATGATATACTACCTTTCATACTAGCTGATTTTTGCGAGGTGGATTTTTTCTTTTGAATCGCCTTTTACTTTTAGAAAGGCCAGCTCGGGGCCCAAATTTCTACCCCGGGCCCAAGGGGGGGATAGAAAAGTAAAATTGTGAATTTTTCGTAACCCAGTAGTCTGTCTGAAAAAATGTGTCGCGCCACTTTTTAAACCGCGTTCTGTAAAAAACAACAGTTTTTTGAAACAATTTCAAGTATGAGTAGGTTAGGGTTTGGAAATCGGGATATTTTCCCAATTTCCGGGACAAAAAAAACAGAGTTCAAAAACGGACAATCCCCCTTTTTCGGACGATGGCAACCCCTATGATATGCCACTTGATTGAACTTAGGCCCATTTCTAGCAGATTTTTGCATGGGACTTGATATTGCTTTCATTAATATACAATCGGGATAGGGTTCCCTTGGCCTATATCTAAGAAACAAATTGAGTGTATCACGGTTCGAGTAAATTTTGCAAAAAAGACCACGAGGTGCCATAGAACATCCAAACATAAATCAGGATAACTTTCCCAAAGTTAATGGTGATATGGGACTGCCAAAAGTAAGCAGGGGGAATCCATTGCAAACGGATGAAAGTATAACACACAGAATTTCTAGGTTCGCTTTTCCGAAAAATTTTACAATTTTTTTTTTTTAAAGTTTTGTTCGCCATGACACTCGAGAAAAGCGTTTCTCCTATTTCGGGAAGGAGATTTTTCTATGGTCAGAATGTAGATTAGTTGTAAATTTTTTTGATATTGATTGTTATTGTTCTTCATAATAGCATTGTTATTTAAATTGTCATTGGGCGTAACTGGGCCACGCCATCACCATCATGTTCAATTAACTGGAAAATTTGGCTTAAGTTGGAACTCAACCATAGCAAATCATTTATAACAACCATAAATAATAGAAAACTGAAAGAAACCTTTTTTAATAGAAAACCAGACCAACTTTCGATCAACAAGATATTGTTCTCTTGAGCGATCTTCAATGGCCCCCCGTCTGGGCCCGGGGTAGAATTGGCCCAGAGCATGGTTTCTGCTAATCTTACAAGGCTATTCAAGAGAAAAAGTCCACCTCGCCAACATCAGCTAGTAAGAGGGGAGTATATTACTCCCCGAAACTAGAGGCGAACTCTGGCAATCGTCGTCGGGGACACCTCCCCCTTCCCTTGACGGCCTCCCCGACGACGGTGACA
Source organism: Sweltsa coloradensis (assembly GCA_024449915.1). NCBI lineage: Eukaryota > Metazoa > Arthropoda > Insecta > Plecoptera > Chloroperlidae > Sweltsa > Sweltsa coloradensis. Next base: position 148,325 of record JAMZAV010001643.1, on the reverse strand, counting down.
AAGACGATGACGATCGCGACGTGAGAACTCCCTTTCCTCCTCTTACCCGTGGCTGGTCTGACCAGCATGGGCCCCTCCTCCCCCCCCCTCCCCACCCCGTTATACCCCGTTCACACTTTGAACCTTAACTGCAGTTAACTCCTTAACTGAAGTTACCATTGTAGTGTGAACGGAACGCAGTTAACAGAACCTAGTTAGTTTAACTAAAGTTAGCAGCTTACCTGGGTTGTTACAACTCAGTTAGCCGTTAACTGCAGTTAATATTTCCCGTGCACGTGATATTTCCCATGATTCTATGCAAATATCTAAATGATGCAATGCACACATTTAACTGAGGTTAAGTTAACTGCAGTTAAGGATCATAGTGTGAACGGGGTCTAAGGCTAGAGTTGTGCATTATGACCTAACGGTTGACGCGTCCTTAACCCGAATAAACCAACCCTTGCCCGTGGCTGGTTCTGACCAGCATGGGCCCTCCTCCCCATATCCCCTAGGCTAGAGTGGTGCATTATGACCTAACGGTTGACGCGTCCTTAATCCAAATAAACCAAACTTTAAAAACAAATCTCTGACAGTAAAACACGAATTTAAATAGGAGGGAATTACAAATACTGATAGCAACAGGTATATCATCTATGGTAATAAGCCAGTGTTCGCGCAAACGTAGCAACACTCTATAATACACTTGGCACCTATTTCTAAAGTTAGCATGTTATTTCTTGTCCTCCTTTGTACATTAGTTTACGGTAAATTTAAATAAAATAAAAAATAACTCTGCAGGGATATACAACCAATGTCCGTTAACCTAGGCAGTGTTGGGTAAGATACTTAATGAAAGTATCTAGGAACCTAGGTAAAGATACTTTGTCTCAAATGGATCTAGATACAGGTAAAGATACAAGATACTTAGTAAAGTACCTGATAGATACATAGGTACTTTTTAAAATAAATACTGATTACATAATATATGGCAAGTGATATAAGAACATCTTGAAGGGAAAATAAGTTAATGAAAATATTATTACAACGTAACGTTGCGTGCACTGTGATACTTTCTTGTGATTGTAAATCTAGACGAGTTTAAATGTTTTCAATATTAATTTTTTATTTACCTTTGTCACAGAAGTCATTTTGTTCCCAAATGGAAGAATATTATTTTTGTATCACTAGTCTTACATACAAAATTTTAGTTGCGAGATCAATATAATTTGTTTCAATCATTATTCGTCCGTCAATTTAGAGAATCAATATTGACTTTATTTAATTCAATGCCAACAATGTTTCAAACATGCTTTCAGTTAGCCTGTTCTTAAAAGGGTATAAATATTCTCTCCCTCTCCCCCCCCCCCCTACCCCCCCCACCCCCCCCTTCCGGACTGAATGCCCTATATACTAGAGCAGAGGATTGCAAAACGATATATTAACGGTACTCAAGAAATTGATTATATTTCAGATTTATGCATAAGAATTTTTCTAGGTCAGGGAGAAAATTTGGCCTAGAGATCGTAAAAGGCGAGAAAAGAGAAAAAAATCCATCTCGGAAACATTAGCTAGTATGTAGGGAACTATTTTACTTCCCGAAACTGGAGGCGAGCTCTGGCCGGCCACATTAAAATCTTCCCTCGCAAACATCAGCTAATAACAAGGGTAGTATTTAACCCCGAATCTAGAGGCGAGCTCCGGCGGTCGTCGTCGGGATACTTTCCCCTTCCCTTTACTACCTCCTCGACGACGACAACGACGACGAAGTCCCCGGCCACCTACTCCCATGCCCTCCCCTTGCTTGTGGCTGCCAGCACAAGCCCGTCCACCCCGCGTCTGCCCACGTCACCCCTTACGTTCCTCCCCTTTGGAAAATATATAGTTATAAACTAACTAATAAACTACATTATCACAGGAGGCGCAATATGACCTAACGATTGACGCGCCCTTAAACCTAATAAACATCAAACAACGTCATAAACATCGACTATGACAACACGGACGATGCCACAGACGAAGACATCCACGACGTTTGGGAACCTCCTACCCTGCCCTGCCGATACCCTCCATTTTGCCCCATGCCCTTTGCCGACCTGATTTTGCCACAGACGACAGATGACCTAACGGTTGACGCGTCCATAATCCAAATAAACAAATAAACCCTCCCCCGACCCGACCCCGGCCAAGCTCCCGCCACGGCCCCTTACCCCTGGCCACCTACCACCATGCCCTTCCCATTGCTTGTGGCTGGTTCTGAGTTCTGACCAGCACAGGTCTGTCCACCCCGCGTTGCCCCGCGTCACCTCTCACGTTTAGAAAAATATAGATAGTTATAAATTAACTAATAAGCGACATTATCGCATGAGGAGCAATATGACCTAACGGTTGACGAGCCCTTACACCTTATAGACTTCAACTTCATCTCCTTGGCTATAGTTGTGTATTATGTGTGACCTTACGATTGACGCGCCCTTAATCCACATAAACAAAAAGAACAAAAAATAAATAAAACAAAGAAGGCAAGTTTTCACCCCATCATGACCATGCTCGTGCTTAAAACACACTCTCGTAAAACCCCGTATGGGTTCGGAGTAGAATTAGCTCAGAGCATAGCTCTGCTAATCGTAAAAGGCGAGGAAAGAGATAAACTACATTACGCAAACATTAAGAAGGGTTCTTTCTTACTCTCTAAAACTAGAGGCGAGCTCTGCAATCGAGGTCGGGGACCTACCACCATTCCCTGTCCATGATCATGAATGACCTCACGAACGAAGATAATATAAGACCCCGTCTGGGCCCGGGGTAGAATTGGCCCAGGGCATGGCTCTGTTAATCGTAAAAGGCGATTCAAGAGAAAAATGCCACCTCGCAAACATCAGCTACTAAGAGCGGAGTATCTTAGTCCCCAAACTAGAGGCGAGCTCTAGCAATCGTCGTCGGGGACCTTGCCCCCTTCCCTTGACGACCCCCCGGCGACGATGACAATGACACAACGAACGATGACAAAGACGATGACGACCGCGACGTGAGAAACCCCCCTTCCTCCCCTTATCCGTGGCTGGTTCTGACCAGCATGGGCTCCTCCTCCCCACCCCCCTTAGGCTAGAGTGGTGCATTATGACCTAACGGTTGACGCGTCCTTAATCCAAATAAACCAACAAAAATTCATAAAATTAATTTGATGTTGGGTTGGGTAGGGTTGGGTACTAGGAACAAGTGGCACCATCAAGTTTAAAACAAACTACAGTGTTCTATTCGTTTTTAAACAAAAAAACAATTTATTCTATTCAGTAACTTCCGTTTCTATAAACCTGTCTTCAAGTTAATTAGCTTCATCAACTCTGTGCAATTTACACCCTTAAAGTTATATTGCACAAGGAGGATTGACCTTACAGAACTAAATAGAAGTCTGTTTCTTTCATCTGTCCACTGACGGTTCATCAGTGAAAATATTCTTTCCACATTAGCATTGTAGCCTGGAATAGAAAAGTAAAATTGTGAAATTTTCAGTAACCCAGTAGTCTGTCTGTGTAAAATAGTGTCGCGCCACATTTGAACCGTCGTTCTGTCAAAAACAACGGTTTTGAAACAATTACAAGTATGAGTAGGATTAGGATTTTGAAATCGGGATATTTCCGAATTTCCGGGACACGAAAAATACAGAGTTCAAAATCGGGACAATCCCGATTTTTCGGGACGAATGGCAACCCATATGATATGCCAGCTGTAGATTGAACTTAGGCCCATTTACTAGCAGATTTTTGCGATGTGGACTTGATATTGACTTGTCATGTATACGATCGGCATAGGATTACCCTTGGCCTATATACTAAGAAATCAAATTGAGTGTACTCACTGTTCTGAAGTATTTAGCAAAATGACCACGAGGTGCCAATAGAACAGTCAAACATAAAATCAGGATAACTTCCAATGTTAATGGTGATATGGACTGCCAAACGTAGAGCAGGTAGGGGAATTCCATTGCATCGGATGATGTATAACACACAGAATTTCTAGGTTCGCATTTTCCGAAAATTTTACATTTTTTTTGGTTTTAAATGATTTTGTTACGCCATGACACTCGAGAAAAGCGTTTCTCCTATTTCGGAAGGAGATTATTTCTATGGTAACAGAATGTAGATGTAGTTGTAATTAATTTTGATTTTGATTGTTATTGTTCTTCATAATAGCATTGTTATTTTAATTGTCATTGGGCGTAACTGGGCCACGCCATCACCAGCATGTTCAAATAACTGGAAAAATTTGGTTTAAGTTGGAACTCAACCATAGCAAATCATTTATAACAACCATAAATAATAGAAAACTGAAAGAAACACTTTTTTTAATAGAAAACCAGACCAACTTTCGATCAACAAGATATTGTTCTCTTGAGCGATCTTAAATGGCCCCCCGTCTGGGCCCGGAGTAGAATTGGCCCAGAGCATGGCTCTGCTTATCGTAAAAGGCGATTCAAGAGAAAAAGTCCACCTCGCAAACATCAGCTAGTAAGAGGGGAGTATATTACTCCCCGAATCTAGAGGCGAACTCTGGCAATCGTCGTCGGGAACACCTCCCCCTTCCCTTGATGACCTCCCCGACGACGGCGACAATGACACCACGAACGATGACAAAGACAAAGACGACCGCGACGTGAGAACCCCCTTTCCTCCCCTTACCCGTGGCTGGTTCTGACCAGCATGGGCCCCTCCTTCCCCCTCCACCCCCTTAGGCTAGAGTGGTGCATTATGACCTAACGGTTGACGCGTCCTTAATCCAAATAAACCAAACTTTAAAAACAAATCTCTGACAGTAAAACACGAATTTAAATAGGAGGGAATTACAAATACTGATAGCAACAGGTATATCATCTATGGTAATAAGCCAGTGTTCGCGCAAACGTAGCAACACTCTATAATACACTTGGCACCTATTTCTAAAGTTAGCATGTTATTTCTTGTCCTCCTTTGTACATTAGTTTACGGTAAATTTAAATAAAATAAAAAATAACTCTGCAGGGATATACAACCAATGTCGTTAACCTAGGCAATGTTGGGTAAGATACTAATGAAAGTATCTAGGTACCTATAGGTAAAGATACTTTGTCTCAAATGGATCTAGATACAGGTAAAGATACAAGATACTTAGTAAAGTACCTGATAGATACATAGGTACTTTTTAAAATAAATACTGATTACATAATATATGGCAAGTGATATAAGAACATCTTGAAGGGAAAATAAGTTAATGAAAATATTATTACAACGTAACGTTGCGTGCACTGTGATACTTTCTTGTGATTGTTAAATCTAGACGAGTTTAAATGTTTTCAATATTAATTTTTTATTTACCTTTGTCACAGAAGTCATTTTGTTCCCAAATGGAAGAATATTATTTTATATTACTAGTCTTTACAAAATTTTAGTTGCGAGATCAATATAATTTGTTTCTATCATTATTTGCCCGTCAATTTCGAGAATCAATATTGACTTTATTTAATTCAATGCCAACAATGTTTCAAACATGCTATCAGTTAGCCTGTTCGTAATAGGGTATAAATATTCTCTCACTCTCTCCCCCCTGACCCCCCCCCCCTTCCGGACTGAATGCCCTATATACTAGAGCAGAGGATTGCAAAACGATATATTAACGGTACTCAAGAAATTGATTAAATTTCAGATTTATGCATAAGAATTTTTCTAGGTCAGGGAGAAAATTTGGCCTAGAGATCGTAAAAGGCGAGAAAAGAGAAAAAATCCATCTTGGAAACATTAGCTATGTAGGGAACTATTTTACTTCCCGAAACTGGAGGCGAGCTCTGGCCGGCGACATTAAAATCTTCCCTCGCAAACATCAGCTAATAACAAGGGTAGTAGCAAAACAAAAGTTATTTATGTGAATGAAAAGAAATAAATTAAAGAAATGTGTATGTATGTGTAAATTAAATTTTGATAAATAGATTACTTTGGATGAGAAATTTAGAAAGTTTGTCACCGTTATCATATGATAAAGTTCTTCATATGATTGGGACAAGATATTATATATATTTAAGTTTATTTTGAATAAGGGCGAGACAACCGTAGGACGGACCATGCTGGGCAGAACCATGCAGCCACGGGTATAGAGGTTTGAAAGAAGGGGGTTCTCCAAATCGCGGTCGTTATTGTCTTTGTTATCGTTCGTGTAGTCATTGTCATCATCGTCGGGGAGGTCATCAAGGGAAGGGAGAGGTGACCCCGACGACGATTGCCAGAAATAGCCCCAAGTTTCGGGGAGTAATATATACTCCCCTTCTTACAATATAGCTTATGTTTGCGAGGATGGACTTTTTTTCCTGAATCTCCTTTTACGACGATAAGCAGAGCCATGCTCTGGGCCAATTCTACCCTGTGAAAACCAGAATACCATAGCCATAGGAAACGTTAATAATTAATGAAATGAAATTATTTAAAGATGATTCAATTTCAAGCGTAAAGGAGGAGCAGACATCACACAGGAAAGCGACATAGTTGCGGTCTAAAAGAAAAAATGTTAACATTTTGAAATGCTTACCTTATATTCTTTAACTTTTCTAACCAGCTTTTGAAATTAACCACAATTAAGAGTTACGATAATGATGCAAGTAGAAGAGACACAAAATGTTTTTGAGAGATCGGGAGTTGAAACTTGTCAAAGAAAAACTGAAACATTTTGTGTGCAGGTTGTTTGATAAATGATGTTGCCTTATGGAAGAATACGCGACCTTGCCGTACAATTCCAACAAACACGGACGAAGATATCTAATGTAGAAATCATTGCACTCGCCTAAAAAGACCACTCAAGTTGAGGCGTTCGTCTCGAGGTTGTAGACCAGACCACCCACCACACATACAAGTTGGGGGGGGGGAGGGGGGCTATCAGGGCTCCGGAACACGAGACAAACAGCACAATCAAATGGTGAGGTAAGAGTTGTTTTAAATTCGCGTCAACTGGGCATACGTCTCGTGGGAACTAAAGCCTCTCCACACTCCCTCTACTCCCCCAAATATGCTTGCAAAGTCCACGACGATGAGTCTTCGTTCTTAATGCTGTGATGTTTTGGATAAAACGCGGTTGCCGTCCAAAAACATAGCTTACAATAGTATCTTTCATTAAGTTGAAGGACGCGTCAACCGTTAGGTCATAATGCGCCATTCTAGCCTACATAGGGGATATAGGGAGGAGAGGCCTATGCTGGAAGGAAAAAAGGGGTTCTCACGTTGCGGTCGTCATCGTCTTTGTCATCGTTCGTGGTCATTGTCGTCGTCATCGTAGTCGGGGAGGCCTTCAAAATACTTCCTCACATAGTAGCTGATGTTTGCGAGATGGACTTTATCTCTCGAATCGCCTTTTACGATTAGCAGAGCCATGCTCTGGACCCAAATTTACCCTGTCCCTATGCAGACGGGGGACCATCATAACATTTACGTTATATTGTAGAGTTAATAGAAAGAGTGGGACACAACTAACCCCAAGGTAGTGAAATACGACGACGTGAGAAACTAGGGCGCTTCAGCCGGTTAGGTCATATTGCGCCGCCTGTGATAATGAAAGTTGATGAGATGAGTTAATGGTGTGTTTGATGAGTATATTGTTTTCTTAGTGTATAAATAACAAAATAAAATGATGATGATGATGAAAGTAATAGCAAAATAAAAGTTATGTATGAGAATGAAAATAAATAAATTTAAGAAATGTGTGTGATTTGAATTAAATTTTGTTAAATAGATTACTATGGATGAGAAATTTAGAAAGTTGGTCGCCGTTATCATATGATAGAAGTTCTACATATGGTTGGGAGAGATCAAATCGCGTGCGCAAGGCATCATATTTGGTATATTCTGCTATAGCATACGAGGTACATCACATGTGTCACATCTGAGAATAACCTTTTCAGTGGTTAATAGATACCCACGCATACAAAAACTTGTAAAAATACAGCCAAACCTTACACACTCAAAAGAAATGAGATCTAAAAAAGGGCCAAACAAATCTACCCTTCCACATTTGCGCATTCTTAATTCATAAAGGTACAGTGCCCCGTAACAACATCCTTGAAAAGCTTGACAAAATAGAATTTGCAACTATTAATTTAAACGTAATATTAGGCAGACTTTTTTCTCTTGAATCTTCTTGTACCATTAGCATATCCATGCTCTGGGCCAATTCTACCTCTGGCCCAGACGGGTACCTAGAGTCGTAGATTGTCAATATTATGTAATTTCAATCAGCCAGGATCAATCAAGGAATAACTTATGGTCAATTTTGGACTTTACAAAATCAGAAATCCGGATTTAAAAAAAAAATTAAATAGTAGTTTAGTTTCTTTGGATAATGGGCACGTCAACTGTTAGGTCGTTTTTGGTTTATTTGGACGTGTCAACCGTTAGGTCATAATGCACCACTCTAGCCTAGGGGATATGGGGAGGAGGGGCCTATGCTGGTAAAAAGCAGCCACTGGTTAGGGGAGGATAGGGGGTTTCTCACGTCGCGGTCGTTATCGTCTTTGTCATCGTTCGCTGTGTCATTGTCATCGTCGTCGGGGAGGTCCTCAAGGGAAAGGAAATGAGTCCCCGACGACGATTGCCAGAGCTCGCCTCTAGTTTCGGGGAGTAATATACTCACCTTTTACTAGCTGATGTTTGCAAGGAGGACTTTTTCTCTTGAATCGCCTTTAACGATTAGCGGAGCCATGCTCTGGGCCAATTTTACCCCGGACCCAGACGGGGAATAAAATGCAAAATGGAGAGCTTGTTACCGCGATCCCTGTACTGTTTGATTGACACCTGAACGCGGTCAATCAAGCCAATAAACCGATGGTCTCCCCTTCACTTCAGTCATACTGTGCGTGTGCGTGCGCCCAATGCTCGCCTCCTCGTTTAGTGCGTGAAGTGTGACAGGTGTAAAGAGCGTGCTTGTAAATATGGGAGCTCGGTTACACGGTTCAGTAGGTCCGGTCTTGTAACAAGCCTCTCACAAATACACTCGGGATGGTTTATGTGGATTAAGGACGCGTCAACCGTTAGGTCATGATGCACCACTCTAAACTAGGGGGGGGGGTAGGAGGGGCCCTTGCTGGTCAGAACCAGCCACGGGAAAGGGGAGGAAAGGGGGGTTCTCACGTCGCGGTTGTCATTGTCATCGTCATCTTCGTGGTGTCGTTGTCGTCATCGTCGTCGAGGGGTCGTCAAGGGCAAGGTCCCCGTCGACGATTGCCAGAGCTCGCCTCTATTTTCGGGGAGTAAAATACTACCCTTCATACTATAGCTGATGTTTGCGAGGCGGACTTTTTCTCTTAAATCGCCTTTTACGATTAGCAGAGCCATGCTCTGGGCCAATTCTACCCCGAGCCCAGACGGGGTCAAATACACTCGAGATGGATGGATACGCAAAACCTAGGATCTTTCGAGGCAATCACATCAGTCATAGATGATATGTTATTTATACTTGGCATAATACTTACTTCATTAATTTGTTTTTCATGTTAATGAATGGGTCATCCGTAAAGTCATTATGCAACACTCTAGCCTATAGGGGATGTGGGGAGAAGGTATGCTGGTCAGTACCAGCCATAAGGAGGGGGGAGGATAAGGAGGTTCTCACGTCACGTTCGTCTTTGTCATCGTTTGAGTTGTCATGGTCGTCGTCGTCAAGGAAGAGGATGAGGAGATCGTCAAGGGGATGGGGAGGGTTCTCCGACCACGACTGCCAAAGCTCGCCTCTAGTTTCTGGGAATACTCCCTTAATTGCTATGATTGCGAGATAGACTTCATCTCTTACCTCGCCTTTTACGATTAGCAGAGCCATGCTCTAGTCTTAGTAGATACGACGACGTGAGAAACTATAGGGTGCTTCAACCACCTGATATTAGTTTATGGTGTGTTTGATGATATGGTTTTCTAAGTTAAAAAAAGAAAAGAAAATGACGGTGAAGATATTAAAGCAAAATATATATTTTTTTGGACGCGTCAACCGCTAGGTCATAATGCACCACTCTAACCTAGGGTTGGGGGGGAGGAGGGCCCTACAGAATTCCAGCCTCGGGTAAGGGGAGGAAAGGGGGTTCTCACGTCGCGGTCGTTATTGTCTTCGTCATCGTTCGTTGTCATGGTCGTCATCGTCGTCGAGGGGTCGTCAAGGGATGGGGGCAAGGTCCACGACGATGTTTGCCAGAGCTCGCCTCTATTTTCGGGGAGTAAAATGCTTTCCTTCATACTAGCTGATGTTAACGACGACGTGAGAATCTAGGGCGCTTCAACCGGTTAGGTCATATTGCGTCGCCTGGGATATTGAAAGTTGATGAGATGAGTTAATGGTGTGTTTGATGATTAGATTAATTTCTAAGTGTATGCTTGTCAGAAATACACAGTATTTAGCCTACTGTATCATTTCAACCATAAGATCAAAGAGGTTCTTCTCTGTGATTTTACAACTTTAAAAAATTGTCGTGAGACATTACTACATTATATGATTTCAATCAAATTACACAAATAATTTAATTATGTCATCAATTAGAAATAAAAATCTAACACAGTTTACAGTGATTAATAAACACCTTGCCTTTAAAATAAAATAAGTTACACAACGAATTTTCATTTCCCACAAACATAAACAAATTTTAAACTCTCACCCTCGCTTTTTAAACAAGATTACACGAATACTATAACTTGCTCTAGACTATACCTCATCGTAATAACAAAGTGTTGGCAACAAGATTACTTGGGCAAAGTTGTTATAAGTTTTGTGTCCGTTATTAGGTGAATGGATGTGCATGTCAGGGGACTATATTAACCCTCGCCTCGCCTCGCCAACTCCTGACTTGTTCGCATGGCAATTGTTTTTACGGCTGGGAACCAGAACATCCGCTATTCCGATTCACTTCAGAAAACATTTCAAATGCGCTTCTTCATTGAAGTGGGCGGAGACATGAGATACGAGTGTGCCAGTTTTTTGGAAATGGAAATGGATATATTTTCTAGGATAACGTTTTGAATTTGAATTGTTAGATAAAGACTCGAGTTTAGCGATTTCGAAATGGAGAGATGGAACCAGAGTTTGCTTCACTTAAGCTTACTTCCAGTGGTGTAACTAGACCTTGTTTATTGTTTTTTTTTGGGGGGGAAGAACATTTTTGTAACCTCAAACAATCAATAGTCTTCACGACCAGACCAGTGAAGGAGTATCCTATGTGGGCAGTCAGTGATGTCATCTAAATGAAGGCATTCGTTCGCACTTTATGGGTAAAGTACATGATTGTGTACAATGGGGGGAGGGGGGGGGGGGTACGACGCGACGACGTGAGAAACAAGGGCGCTTCAACCGTTAGGTCATATTGCGCCACTGTGATAATGAAAGTTGATGAGATGAGTTAATAGTGGGGTTTGATAATTAGATTGTTTTCTAAGAGTATGAATTACAATATACTAGGAAAACGCTAAAGTCCCGTCGTCCGTTGTTGAGCGAGCACCGGTACGTGCAACACGACCCGAGTACGACATTCCCATAATGTTACATACCAATAAGTCTTTAAAATAGAAGAGAATGGATAAAATCAACCGCCATAGAGGACCTTGACATCATTCCTTTGGGAAAAAACTATATAAACTCTTTGAAAAACAAATAATACACTGCTTCCTCGATAGTATTTTGATTACTTCTAGGTGGCAGTGCATAGTGAGACTTTTTGTTGCCATGGTAACGTTACTTTTGTTATTTCTATCTACACTACTTAAGGTCTTGACCGATTTAGCTGAAAATTTGGAAAATAGGAGAGAATGGTGTACTTATTGACCCTGCAAAATTTCATAACGATCGGAACATTTTTATTTTTTTATTTTTTATATCCAACGATCGGATTTTGTTCAAAAACTATACAGCAACCCGCCTAGGTGGTATGTACATGTGTGCAAAATTTCAGGTCGATCAGAGAAACGGTGCGACCTGTATCGAAGCAGTAACAGAAAAAAAAAAGAAAAAAAAAACAGACATTCGAGCCATAAGAGTCAAGTGGAGACGCTCGCTTCGCTCGCTCAAAAATGATGATAATGAAAGTAATAAGAAAATAAAATTTATGTATGTGAATGAAAATCAATAAATTAAAGAAATGTGTATGATGTGAATTAAATTTACTTTAATAGATTACTATGGATGAGAGATTTAGAAATTTGGTTTATTTGGATTAAGGACGCGTCAACCGTTGGGTCATAATGCACCACTCTAACCTAGGGGGGGGGGGGGGAGGGGCCCATGCTGGTCAGAACCAGCCACGGGTAAGGGGAGGAAGGGGGGTTTCTCACGTCGCGGTCGTCATCGTCTTTGTCATCGTTCGTTGTGTCATTGTCATCGTCGTCGGGGAGGTCGTCAAGGGAAGGGGGCAAGGTCCCCGACGATGATTGCCAGAGCTCGCCTCTATTTTCGGGAAGTAAAATACTACCCTACAAACTCCATTCTAGCTGATGTTTGCGAGGTGGACTTTTTCTCTTAACTCGCCTTTACGATTAGCAGATGCAGAGCAATGCTCTAGGTCAATTCTACCCCGGTTTATTTGGATTTAGGACGTGTCAACCGTTAGGTCAAAATACACCACTCTAACCAGGGGGGGGGGGGTCATGCTAGTCAGAACCATGGGTAAGGGGAGGAAAGGGGGTTCTCACGTCGCGGTCGTCATCGTCTTTGTCATCGTTCGTTGTGTCATTGTCATCGTCGTCGGGGGGTCGTCAAGGGAAGTGGGCAAGGTGCCCGACGACTATTGCCAGAGCTCGCCTCTATTTTCGGGGAGTAAAATACTACCTTCATATAGCTGATGTTTGCGAGGTGGACTTTTTCTCTCGAATCCCTTATACGATTAGCAGAGTGATGCTCTGGGCCAATTCTACCTCGGGCCAGACGGGGTTTCTTATAGACTACGAAAGAAAATGATGGGAATAATGAAAACATTTCTTTAAATACCTTTTTTGTTTTGTGTTTGGAGGTATTTCAATCATCGTCGTCGTCGTCGATAAAGTCGTCATGGGAAAGTGGAGGGGTCCCCGACGACGACTGCCAGAGCTCACTTCTAGTGTCAGGGAATCCCATTACAGACTATGTCTCAACTTGCAAAACCGACAGTGTTGGGTCGGGCGCTGAGCGCTCGATTTCTGATTCGAAAGGTCTAGGGTTCGAATCCCGTCGAGACCGGTAAACCTGACTGAAGGTTTTTTCCGAGGTTTCCTCAGTCGTTAAGGCGATGCAAGGGTTTGAGTTCTCTTAAACAGCCCTCGGACATCCTATCACAATTTCCATCCGCACATACCTGTTCACCTGAAGAGGGGCTAATTGCACCCTATAACAGGTTCCCACGATAAAAAAAAAATTGCAAACATAATGTTAAGAAAATATACTTGATCTATGAATGAACAGGTGTTGCCCGTGACTCCATATACGAGGGTTCGTTCGATCGCAACAAAACATGACGACATTAATCTCTCTCTCTCTCTCTCTCTCTCTCTCTCTCTCTCTCTCTCTCTCTCTCTCTCTCTCTCTCTCTCTCGTAGCTCGCGTGATGAAAGTGGTTCTAGGCCCCTGGGGTATAAGTTTGTTTAGCTCCAAAACCTTCTCAGTCCCTCTCAACTCCTTTATCAATGTCTGATTTTGTTCCAATTTACTTTCTGTCAACGACAAAATATCGTAGGCATAAAAAGAAGGAAACACTATAAATATCTTTGTCAGTAGAAGAAAAATAGAACACACAAAAATGATACCTGAATTACTTACAAGTTCAACATCTATCGAGGCTTTTTATCATTTTCATTTACATCTAGATTTATCCCTATCATATTTTGCAATTGGTTTTATCATCTGTTGGATGTTTTTTTAAAAATCGATTTGAGTTCAGCACAGTCTGCGCTCGGATCCACTTTATTGTCAATTCGTTGTCTAAAAAAATTGCTTAGTCTTCAAATCCAGCGCATTTCACATATAATCATGGACCACTTTCCTATCTTAAATTTTTAATATCAATACTATATAGACTCAAAGTCAGCCAGGTTTGAAAGACGAAGACCGAACGAAGTGAGAAAATAGGACGCTTCAACCGGGTTTATAGGTCATGTTGCGCCGCCTGTGATAATGATAGTTGATGATTGTTTTCTTAGTGTATAAATAACAAAATAAAATGATGATGACAGTGATAGCAAAACAAACGTTATTATAATAATAAAACAAATTATAGAAATTTGCATGATGTCAATTAAATTTTGTTGAATAGATTATTACTTGTTTTTGTTTATTTGGATTAAGGACGCGTCAACCGTTAGGTCATAAAGCACCACTAAAACCTAGGGGGGAGGGGGGGGGGGAAGGGCCCATGCTGGTCAGAAACCAGCAAAGGGTAAGGGGAGGAAAGAGGGTTCTCACGTCGTAGTCGTTTTGTCTTCGTCATCGTTCGTGGTCATTGTGTCATTTTATGGATGTTTTTAAAAAAGTTTCTCGCCCTTCCCAAAATGTTCCGTGTAAAACTCATGCACAAGCATGCAAAAAACACCCAAAATGCTTCATGCAATGGCCGCCTGGTTTGGCAGGGCACGGGAATACTTGATAGCTGAATTATTAGGTAAATTTTATTGACTTTTTGTTTTAAAATGCTTTTATAGCATAAGGATAAAGTTATGTCAAAAGAGAATTTAAAAATATTCTGGACAAGGCCTACCTGAAGCAGTTTTTTTTTTTTTTTAAGGACGCGTCAACCTTTGGTCAAAAAGCCCCACTCTCCCCTGGGGGGGGGGGGGGGGGGGGAGGGCCATGCTGGCAGAAACCGCTACGAGTAAGGGGGGGAAAGGCGGTTCTCACGTCGTAGTCGTATTGTATTCGTCACGTGTGGTGCATTGTGCATCGTTACTAGGAGGGAAAAATTTTAAATGTTTACATACCCCTTTCCCAAATGTTCACGTGATCAACCATGCCAAGAAATGCAGAAACACTCAAAATGCTATCATGAAAGGCCGCCGAGTTTTGGACTAGGAGCACTGAATACTTTGATAGTTTTGAATTATTAGGTCAATTTTTACGTTGTTGTTTAAAATGGCCTTTTAGCATAAGGATAAAGTTATGTCGAAAGAGAATTTAAAAATTTTCTAGGGCAAAGGGCCTACCTGAAGCATTTTTTTTTTTAAAATTATTAAGGACGCGTAAACCGTTAGTATAATCACCCTCTAGCCTGGGGTTAGGGGATTTTTATTTTCGTTGTGTTATTGTCCGTCGTCTCGAGGTCGTCAAGGGAAGGGGGTATATAAGGTGCCCGACGACGATTGCCAAGCTCGCCTCTACCCGGGGGGTATAACTCCTTCGTCTGGGATTTGGCGAGGGGGACAGTGCATTTGAATGAAAAATTTTTTTAGATTCAGTCCGAGTATTTTTTATGTTGCAAAAATGGTATTGAAAACGAGCTCTCATTGGGGCCTTTATATTTTAACAATGCGTCTACTGTTAAAACAAATTTTTGTGTCACAAATGTTTTTATTTGTTTTTAAACGAAATGAAACGAATAGCCCAGTAAAATAATGTAAAAAAAAAAAAAAAATTGCCTTGGAATTAATTAGCATCTTTATTGTCGGCTATCAATTAACCATCAAAATTTTTTTTTGGTCCACATGTGAAAAGGTCGCCGGAAATGTCAAAAATCATTCAAAAATTTTTGTGAATTCAACTCTTTTTAAATTTTCAAAATAAAAAACATGAGAAACAGGGGGCTTCAACATGTTAAATCATATTGCCCGCCTGTGACTGTGATATTGTAAGTCAATGAAAGAGTTTGGGGATTTGTTTGATGGTTATTTTTCTAATATTCTCTAACTAAAGGTTTGCCCCATAGGGGGAGGGAATCCCGGATGGTCAAAAAACCACCACTGTACGGGGGGGAACGGGGGGGGGTTCTCACCTCGTTGTCGTCATCGTTTGGGGGGTCGTCCAGGAAAGTGAGAGAGGCCCGCCAGAGCTCTCTCTATTTCGGGAAGAAAATACTCCCCTTATAAATAAAAAAAAACCAAAATGATGTTGCGGAAGGGGCTTTGCTCTTTTTTCGCCTTTTTACGATTAGCAAAGGGGGTTCGTCAACGGTTTGATTTTAAATCCTATGTGTTCGTCAAGGCAATAAGCCCCCGCGGACAGCAAGTTATGTGGTTTTGGAAAGTTTAAAGCTTTAGCTTTTTCTTTAAATCTTTGTTAGCCTAAAGAAGGTATGTTTTTGTTAACCGAGCTTAATTAGATAGGACAGAAAACTAGTCCTTCACATAGTAATAAACATTGAATAGCCGCAAACGAAAGGCGTTTAAAACCGTGTATATACAAGTGTCGATCACTTGAGAATCTAATTCTCGCTGCATCGCGAACTTCCGGCCGCCGTGGGTAGCCCAACAGGCAACTCCAGAGTTGAAACACCTTTGTTGATATATCCGGTTTTCAAAGGCATTCCATCTCCTCAATGTTGGTGGTAAAAGTGTGAAATAATGGTACGCCACTTGTCGCTGACAAAAGGCCGGTGGAAAAGACGTTCTAGCACCTCCAATGAAGGCCGTGCTTGAATGGGCTTACTCGCATAGTAAACTACCCCCGAGCATATACCTGTGAGGTTGTAAAGGTTTTCATTCATAAGCCCAACTGATTCATTGATGAGATTCTTGGCGCGTCTCGCAACACACACAGGTGTGCAGTGGAATCTCCGGCGGAGTCAGGACAGTAGAGTGAGCTTGGCAACGAGGACAGGAGGTGGAGGCGAGGGGTTCGTTCACTCTGCTAAACAACGTGGTTAGTGTGATTTGAATATCGACAGTAAGAAGTCTACTCGAGATGCTGCAGCTACGAGTTACAGTGGGGTACGTAGAACTACGCTCAGTCATTCTCTCCTGTCAGGATCAGGGGACAATAACCTACAGGAGCATTGCTCCGAAGTATGAACCTGACATCGCCCACCCCGACAGAAGTGTGTCTTGGGAGTCGGGCCTCTCCGTCATTCATCATGCGAATGCTGGTGGATAGTATGCTTTTTTGTTTGTTTAGATTTAGGGCGCGTCAACCGTTAGGTCATAAAGCGCCCACTCTAGCCTAGAGGATGTGGAGAGGAAAGTCCCACGCTGGTCAGAACCACTGAACCAGCCACGGGGAAGGGGGGGGGGGTGTTCTCACGTCTAGGTCGTCATCGTTTTTGTCATTGTTCGAAACTGTTAGGTCATTAAGCCCATGCTGCTCATAACTATAGTCACGGAGCAAGGAAGAGAAAATGGGAGAGTTCTCTCGTCGTAGTCGTCATCGTCTTTTTCATCGTTCGTGTCGTCATGGTCGTCGTCGTCGTCGTCGTCTGGGAGGTATGAATATGACGATGAAGCAGGCAGTAAAGGTATGTTCGTTCGCGGACCTAGTGTTAACGTCTTTACCCTGGCTTTTGGGGAGTACTATGAGAGTGAGTTGATGCGAACTAACGGGCGAACTAACGGGCCAAAGTGGCTCATTTCACAAAAGTGTGTGCGAACGAACGAACAAACCTTATGTTTGTATAACGACATTCATCGGTAAGGTTATACATCAATGGTATTATGTATAGATGGTATACGTGTGAAATATTATGTCAATGTAATACTATCTTATCTTATCATATCAGCACTTTTACACGTGTTTAAACTTGCACGTTGTTCTCTGAATAAAGGTCGTACACTTTTTTCATAGGATATCGACTCAATTTACAAGGACAGCTCAAAACTACAAAACGTAAAAAAATAGGAAAAGACGAAGCAACGACGACGTGAGAATTACTACAAGGCGCTTCAACCGGTTAGGTCATATTGCGGGTGTGTTTGATGATTTTATTGCTTTTTAAGTATTTAAACGAAAAGAAAATAATGGATAAAATAATAGCACAAGAAATGACGATGACGTGAGAAATTAGGGCGCTTCAACCGGATAGGTCATATTGCGCCGCCTGTGATATTGAAAGTTGATGAGATGAGTTATAATAGTGTGTTTGATGGTTATTGTTTTCAAAGTGTATAACAAAATAAAATAATGATGAGAGTAATAACAAAATAAAAGTTATTTATGTGAACGGAATTTTTTTTTAAAGAAATGTGTATGTTGTGAATAAAATTTTGTTCAATAGATTTTTTGTTTATTTGGATTAAGGACGCGTCAACCGTTAGGTCATAATGCACCACTCTAGCCTAAGGGGGGGGGGGGGGAGGAGGAGCCCATGCTGGTCAGAACCAGCCACGGGTAAGAGGAGGAAGGGGGATTTCTCACGTCGCGGTCGTCATCGTCTTTGTCATCGTTCGTTGTGTCATTGTCATCGTCGCCGGGGGGTCGTCAAGAGAAGGGGACAAGGTCCCCGACGACGATTGCCAGAGCTCACCTCTAGTTTCGGAGAGTATAAGATACTCCGCTCTTTATAGCTGATGTTTGCGAGGTGGACTTTTTCTCTTGAATCGCCTTTTACGATTAGCAGAGCCATGCTCTGGGCCAATTCTACCCCGTGCCCTTGGATCAGATATTTAGAAAGTTTGTCATAGAAGTTCTTCATATGATTGGGAGAGATCAAATTGCGTGCGCAAGACATCATATTGGTACATTCTGCTAGCTAGCTATGTACGGTTAAGGTACATCTCATGTGTCACATCTGGGAATAAACTTTTCTATGGTTAAGAGATACAAGACAATTGTTATATAAGTTAGTACAGAAGACAACTTGGATATAATCCATTGTTATTATTCTAAAAAAGAATGGCAGTTAATGGAGTCAATTATTTCGGAGGGAATGGTGTAGGTGCCGGGTTTCATACTTGTCAAACGTTGGACTTTACTATTAGAAGATAATTGCATTGTATTATTATTACTAGAGAAACGCCAAAGTCGTTGTTAAACGAGTGAGTTAGCCAAGTGTTTTGACTTCTCAAATCCTTGATAATGTAGGCCTATTATCGGAAGATTTTATTCTGTATTGACTCTTTATGTAAACAATTAACAACTTGGCAAAAACACAAATCGAGCTGCGGGTGATTCACTTTTGAGTGCATGAATCACAGAAGTCACCTATACTTTGAAATATGAAAGTCGATTGGTATGTTGGTTTATTTGCGACCTTAATGTCATAATGCATCACCAACAGCAAATAACGACGACGACGTGAGAAACTATAGGGCGCTTCAACCGGCTAGGTCATATTGCGCCGCATGTGATAATGAAAGTTGATGAGATGAGTTAATGGTGTGTTTGATGATTAGTTTGGTTTCTAGTGTATAAATAAAATAAATTGATGATGATGAAAGAAATAGCAAAATAAAAGTTATGTATAATGAAAATAAAGAAATTTAAGAAATGTGTATGATGTGAATTAAATTTTGTTAAATAGATTATTATGGACGACGTATACAAGAGCACGTGCATTTATGTGCACGCACGCACGCAGGCATGCATCACTTCTCAATGCGTTCCTCGTTGCAGTCACGCCATAAAGTATCATGTGTATTAGGTGTGTTAGCCGCAGATAAGCCGTGACAGACACAAGTGTTGTAATTATACTTGACTCTGTTCTATAATCCGTCCGATCACTCGAGTGCTGCTATATGAGTCCGCGTCTCGAGAGCTCAGCATTAGTGGATCAGCTTCGACACTCTCGACAAGAATCACTTGACAGTCAAGTGCATGTCGACTGTCGAGATCAGGTGGGCGTGTAACACTCACCCAGGCCCAAGCCTCGACACAAACGATCAGCATAATATTATACAACTATAGGCCTACTTGTAAAAAAAAAGTATTCTCAACACTTTTTTTTAAGTTTACGGGCGTGTCAACCGTGTGCTACTCTAGAATAGGGGACGTGGGGAGGAAAGTCCCATTCTGGTCAGACTTATGCCACGGGTGAAGGGGAGGAAATTGGGGTGCATATATTGTAACTTTTTTAATTTCTGTCTAAAGTAGGGCCTACTAACATATCAACGTCATAGTCGCCTATACTAATATATGTGTGATTTAAAATTATTATTTGGATTAAGGGCGCGGCAACCGTAAGGTCATAATGCGTCAGGGTCTAGGGAATATGGGGAGGAGGGGCCCAAGCTGGTCAGAACCAGCCACGGGTATAGGGGGAGTTTTTTTGTTTTTTGTTTATTTGGATTTTAGGAACCGTTAGGTCATTGGGGAGGGGGGGGGGGGCCCAAGCTGGTCAGAACCAGTCACGGGTATAGGGGGAGGAAAAGGGGGATTCTCACGTCGCGGTCGTCATCGTCTTTTTGTCATCGTTAGTGTTGTCATGGTCATCGTCGCTGAGGAGGTCGTCAAGAGAAGGGTGATAGGTCCCCGACGACGAATGCCAGAGATCGCCTCTAGTTTCCGGGTAATAAACTACCCTTCTTACTATAGCTGATGTTTGCGAGAAGGACTTTTTCTCTTCAATCGCCTTGTACGATAAGCAGAGCCATGCTCTGGGCCAATTACACCCCGTCGGAATATGATAGGGAGAAATGTCCCATTTTTGTCAGAACCAGACATGGGGCAAGGGGAGGGAAAGGAGGGAGGATCCTCACGTCACTCACCAGAGCTCGCCTCTAGTTTTAGGGAGATTTACTCCCCTAGGTATGTTTGTGAGATGAACTTTGTCTATTTTATCGCATTTAACGATAAGCAGAGTCATGCAATGAGGCCAAATTCTACCCCGGGCATAGATGGATGCACCGTCCAAACATACACAATTCGTAAGAAACTAGAGCGCTTGAACGAATTAGGTCTATTGCGCCGCCTGTGATATTGTAAGTTTAAAATGAGTTTGATGGGTTGTGTGTGTTTGACGATTATTTAGTTTTCTAGATGTATAAAAGAAAATTAAATGAATGAGATGATAGTAATAGCAAATTAATGGATGAATGAATGGATGAATTTAATTTATTAATTATTAAAATTCATGTAGGATACTTATAAGAGAGAATGTGGACATTTGATACCGTGTTACAAAACAATTTTTCCATAGAACAGAACACTAAGAATATTATATAAATTATTTTTTACGTAATATATGAGATAAGATTATAGACATCCGTTATCTCATCACTACACACAAGTCAGTTCTATTATTGATTGTAGGTATTTAATTTGTAATGCGAACACTACACTAGCGGAAATCTTAATTATATTAATTTGCAAATAACCTGAACATTCTCTAGACGAATATATGATATAAATTTAATTAAACAATATGAAACGGTATATGAATAAGAGAAAGACATGCGTAATATTTTGTTAAACCAATTTTAAGTTAATAAAATAAAAAGACGATAGACTGCCTTAACTTACTGAAAATGGTGGAGGTGCCGGGTTAAGCATATTTTCCTTAAAACTTGATACAAATCAATTTGTATACGAATTAAGCGTTTTATTTCAGAACAAAATTTGATCTGTAATGGTTGGTTTTGCATTGTCACAAAATTCACAACGAATGTAATCGCAACCTTGAGTGCATCTGCATGTAATAGTTTGGAATATTGTATGTGAGTATATTTATTCGGTGTATTCACTTTTTATAAATCACCGTTTGCCCTCCTTGCGGGGTTCTGTAACCAGTCACCACATGCAACAAGGATTTATAAAAGTTTCACCACCCTCGGGGCTTGTTTGAACGGCAGCCGCTTTTAATAAGACGTTGGTTCTATAAAGTGTTGGAAAAATGTACTTAAATTCCCTCGTAATATCATCTTTATATTTCATTTTTCCCGTTTTAGCAACCTCATTCTATTCTTTTGTATTCTGGCAAAACGATCGTTACTCTATATTAACCCTCGTCCCCATTCTTTTCACGCCCGTGCTCAAAATTACAAGGGCCCCTTCAAGGGGTGAAGCTAGTTGTATAAACTCATCGTAAGTGCAAGCGAGAGAACTACAAGCAATGTATTGACGTACACACAAAAAAAAACTCGCTTCTAAGCGTACACTTATTGTAAGTACCTTTTTCAATCCCTAACAGAACTAAAACTCAACTTCACATCCCCCCTATTCAAACACCTCTGCGACCAATGAGAGTACTGGAAATTCTCCCCTCGAATCGAATCGATTGTCGCGAAGTGGTTGACGATTGGTTGAGAGTAACTCCGCCCCCTGAGGTTTGTTTTCATTGGCGGGGAGGTCGTGAGTATCGTGTAGAGAGTGCTTGAAGTCGAGTTCCTCCAAGAGCCATATTCAAGTAGGTATCGCGTGTATAAGAGGTCACTCTCTCTAATCCGAGTCAAGGGGTACAACTGTAGGTTGGACCCTGGGCAATCTACGAACGTAGAGAGGACCACTTATGTTTTAAGAGGACAAATTCGAATTATCATAAGTCAATACTTGACGACAGTGAATTATAACGAGTTGTGAGTTTTGAGTTTAGTAGTGTTTAGCGTTGTCTTTCAGTAAGTGTTTGCGCGTTGACTGGACAGACAATAGACACTCTTGGAACATAGGAGAAGATCGCTGTCTCAGAAGAGATTCCAAAATTGTGTTTTTAGTTTTTACATAATATAAAGTAAACAGCGGAAAACGAACTTGAAAAACTTTATAAGAAATGTGCTTTTGCGAATTTGTGTGAACGGTTGACGTGTTATTAGTTTTAAAGAACCAAGTGAAGCAAAATTTATTTCGATTTTTTAATCAAAGAAAACTCAAAGATTGAAAAATAATGTGTGTGAATAGGCCAAATAACAGATGATTTTTGTTAATTGTCGTGTTTTATGACTTCGAAGAACAAGTAGGGAACTCCATACAACAGCCTACCGATATGACGACGGTTGTCAAGATAATCAAGCTGTGTTAATTCGAGTCGAAGTGTGAAGGACGTGTGTTGTATAATCAGTTTGTCGGGGGTGCGCCCCCTGCCGCTCGCACTGGCGACTGAAGGCAAGCCCCGTGTCGGGGTTCGAGCCCTCAACCCTCCGCCTCTACTCGCCTGGTACCCCTGGTGTCCGGCCCTTCTGCCGGCCGCCTGGTGCACTCCGGCCGCCATACGATCAGCACTGCCAGGGTTAGTATATACCGTCACATCCCTTGTTCTAACTAAAGTGAACTATACGACGACGTGAGAAACTAGGGCGCTTCAACCGGTTAGGTCATATTGCGCCGCCTGTGATACTGAAAATTGATGAGATGAGTTAATGGTGTGTTTCATGATTTAATTGTTTTCTTAGTGTATACATAAGAAAATAAGGTGATGATGATGATAGTAATAGCAAAACAAAAGTTATTTATGTGAATTAAAATAAATAAATAAAAGAAATGTATAGGCCTATGATTTGAATTAAATTTCGTTGAATGGATGATAAATTTAGAAAGTTTGTCGCCGTTATCAAGCTGTTATACACCATCACAACTTTGAATTTAGTTTAGTTTATTTGGATTTAGGGCGTGACAACCGTAAGGTAATTTTTATTTGGATTAAGGACGCGTCAACCGTTAGGTAATAATCCTCCACTGTATAGCCTATATAACATAGGGCATATAGGGAAGAAAATCCCATGCTGGTCGAAACCATGCCACGGGTATAGAGGGATTTAGTTTAGTTTAAACGAGGTAATAATAGCCACACTATATATAGGGGATATGGGGCAGAATATTCCATGCTGGTCAGAACCAGCTATACGGGGATATAGTGAGGAAAAGGGGGTTCTTAATTCTTATACGTCGTGGTCGTCATCGTCTTTGTCATCGATCGTGTTGTCATGGTTGTCAACCATCAACAAGGCAGCAACTAAAAATTGCACATGTTTATTTTTATTTCTGCAATCCAAATTTAAAATCCAAATTTTTTATATGCTTGGCTATGTTTTAGTATTGTGACAGTGGGCCTGTTTAAAAAACAATGAAGACATTAATGGTGTTTAATTTGAAATCGAAATTTTAAAAAATATCCCGAAAGCGTTCGAAAGCGTTGTTCAGAGTGTGATAATCTATACTTCAGATTTCTAATTTCCATTCCCGCACAAATATAACTTACGAAATCAACTCTGCGCTCTTTATTGCTTCAAGTATATTTATTTCATCATTAGGATAAAACAATATTAGGGACGAAGCAATTTAACATTTAATTTAATACCAGTTAGTCAACATCATTAAATGACAACGTGAGAAACTATGTTAGGTCATATTGCGCCGCCTGTGATATTGTTGTTTGATGTTTATATTGTATTCTAAGTTTATAAAAGAAAGGAAAATGTTACATATGATAGTGATAACGAAAGATAATTATTTATTTTAATGAAAAATGAAATGTTTTATGTGAATTAAATTTAGTTAAACAAATTACCTCAAATTATATACATTGAGAAGTTTGTTTTCGTTAATTCTTTGGTAGAAGAATTCTTCATAATGATTGCCAATTATTACTATGATTGGGGGAGATCGATTTGCGTACGCAAGGCATCATATTTGGTACATTCTGTTAACATGAAATATAATGTATAGCCGTACTGTTAAAATTTCACACAGCAATGATTGCGTCACAACTGGGAACAAACTTTTCTCTTGTTAGTATATCCGTGCGATAGACGTGTGTGGACAATTCGTGACAATGTACCACGATCCTCCCGCGCGAGAGTCGAGGAGCAGAAGTACGAACCGCGTCCATGCTACCCTTTACTGACCAGTGCGTCGTTGCCCGATAGACAGGCTGTATCCGGCGCGGGCTGACTGTATGTCCAGGCGTCGCTCGTGATTGTATACTTGCGTGGGACCAATCCATATGGTACGCCATGCCTGATATTATACTTGTATACATTCCTGGTGGGAATGTAAACGAATTCCACGTTACACAACAGATAATTGTTTTTGAAATATTCTAAATTTATATTTCATTTCATTTTTTTTTTTTAATATGGCACCAAATTACACAATAATATTCTCGTCTAACGCTTAAAAAGGATTCTATGGTTTGCCGAAAACTCATCGCGAAAACACTATTTTCGTTTATTTATATTTTGAGAATTAATATTGCTTATTTAACTATCCCGATGAACATACATACATCAACACAGATACAACATCAATATAATATTATTTATATTCACTTTTCATCTATCAGAGAGTATTTTGAACAAAAGTTTTCTTGATTAAAGTTAAGTATTTTTTGTTTGTTTATTTTTTGTTTGTTTGGATTAAGGACGCGTCAACCGTTAGGTCATAATACATCACTCTAACCTGGGGGGAGGAGGAGGAGCCCATGCTGGTGAAAACCAGCCACGGGTAAGGGGAGGAAAGGGGGTTCTCACGTCGCGGTATCGTCATTGTCTGCGTCATCGATCGTGGTGTCATTGTCGTCGTCGTCGTCGAGGGGTCGTCAAGGGGAGGGGGCAAGGTCCCCGACGACGATTGCCAGAGCTCGCCTCTAGTTTTGGGGAGTAATTTATACTCCTCTCTTACTATAGCTGATGTTTGCGAGGTGGATTTTTTCTCTTGAATCGCCTTTTACGATTAGCAGAGCCATTAGTTTATTTGGATTAAGGACGCGTCAACCGTTAGGTGATAATGAACCACTCTCTAATCCAGAGGATATGGGGATGAGGGGCCCATTCTGGTCAGAACCAGCCACTGGTAAGGGGAGGTTTACATCATTGAAGTGTTACTAACAAGAATGACTTGCAAGCTTCGACACAAAAAACGAAATTCTTAATAAATATCACCGCCAATTCGCTGCTTTTAGCCATAACAAAAACAACGGTTCAGAGCACAAATCATCGTGACGTGAGAAACTAGGGCGCTTCAACCGGTAAGGTCATATTGCTCCGCCGGCGATATTGAAAGTTATTGAAGTTGAAATTAGTTTATATGTTTAATGATTATTTTGTTTTATAAGTTTATAAAAGGAAATATAATGATGCTGATGATAACATGCAAAAGAAAAAATAAGTGATTTATTTGAATGAAAATAAATAAATGTGAAATGTGTTTGATGTGAAATAAATGTTGCTAAAAAAATTACTATGAATGAGAAATTTATAAAGTTTGTCGCCGTTACTCATACAATTGTTCTTCATATCATTGGGAGAGATAAAATTGCGTGGACAGATCAATATAATCATCATTTGTTTTTCTAATTTAATTTCCTATTATTGTAAATTTTAGTTTGGCCAATAAAATAAATACTCGTACATGGAATCGACTATCGAGCATGCAGTGATATTTTGGTTAAGTATATCAATAGGCCTACTTTGATCTTATTTCCGATTGATATGCAATAGAATAGATTGATAACGGGGATTCAGAAGGTGTGGTTGAAAATGCATGCTAAATTATCGGTTCATGGTCAAGATAAATGTTAGAAATACCTATACTTGTTTTCGTTACGACGTATATGTTTTGAATAAGTTAGTTATACGTCAAAATTTACGATATAACGATAGCAATATTCACGAAAGCGATTTACGTTAAATATATTTCGATAAGCGAAGCGAAGACTTAAATGTCATAGACCCCCCCCCCCCCCTCCAAAACAAATAAATAAATAAAATAATAATAATAATAATAATAATAATAATAATAATAATAATATAATAATAATAATAATAATAATAATAATAATATAATAATAATAATAATAATAATAATAATAATTGAAAATAAGCTCGGGTGTTTTTTAATTTTTTGTTTGTTTTGTTTGTTTTTCTGTCTGTTCGCGCTCTACCGGGCAAACGACGTATGAAAATTGGAGGGGACCTTCGAAATCTCTGAACTTAGATTTGTCACGTTTTTTGGTATAATCGAAGAAATATTTCTCATGAATATCGTACTTTTACGATTTTATGCGATATTTTCGTGATATTTGGGCCGATTCTGACCAAACGGGTGGTGCTACAACGTTCATATTTCACATGGACATTAAGGTAATGGTGATGTATTGCCTTTTGAAAGAAAAAGTTGACACCGTTAGCCAGAATCCATAGAAAAAGGATTTTGATATAAGTTACTTAGGTTTATAATAATTGACAAGATAAACTTGACAACAAACACCTCGGTGCGTTCAAAAAGCAAGCATTCGGGGGTTCGGGCCTCCAGATATTTTACATTCTAATAATTGGTATTACAATAGCAATTAATACTTCTTGATAACAAATTTACTAATTTAACAAAAATGATTTTACCATGGGATGAAAAAGTAAAAAGATCTCACGCACACTAAAAACTTACAAAAAAGCTCAACCATGCCACGGGTAAGGGGAGGAAAGGGGGGTACTCTTGTCGCGGTCGTCATTGTCTTTGTCATCGTTCGTGGTGTCATTGTCTTTTGGTTTATTTGGATTAAGGACGCGTCAACCGTTAGGTCATAATGCACCACTCTAACCTGGGGGGGGGGGGAGGGGCCCATGCTGGTCAGGCCACGGGATAGGGGAGGAAGGGGGGTTTCTCACGTCGCGGTCGTCATCGTCTTTGTCATAGTTCATTGTGTCATTGTCATCGTCGTCGGGGAGGTCGTCAAGGGAAGGGGGCAAGGTCCCCGACGACGATTGCCAGAGCTCGCCTCTAATATCGGGGAATCGGGGAGTACTACCCTTCATACTAGCTGATGTTTGCGAGGTGGACTTTTTCTCTTGAATCGCCTTTTACGATTAGCAGAGCCATGCTCTGGGCCAATTCTACCCCGGACCCAGACGGGGGTCATTGTCGTCATCGTCGCCGAGGGGTCGTCAGATTGGGATGGGGGCAAGGTCCCCGCGACGATTGCCAGAGCTCGCCCCAATTTGCGGGGAAAATTACTACCCTTCATATAGCTGATGTTTGCGAGGTGGACTTTTTCTCTTGAATCGCCTTTTACGATAAGCAGAGCCATGCTCTGGGCCAACTCTACCCCGGGCCCAGACGGGATGGGCCCAGACGGGGGAGTTCGTTGAGAACCAGATACGCGGGGACATAGAGTGAGGAAAAGGGGGTTCTTACTTACGTCGTGGTCGTCATCGTCTTTGTCATCGTTCGTGTTGTCATGGTTATCGTCATCAAAATGCAGCAACAAAATTAAAAATTGTACGTGTTTATTTTTATCTTCTGCAATCCAAAATTTTTATTTTAGGGTATGTTTGGCTATGTTTTAGTATTGTGACAGTAGGCCTGTTTAAAAACAATGTAGACATTATTGATGTTTAATATGAAATCGACATAAAAAAATTATGCCGATTTCAGCGTTCGAAAGCGTTGTTCAAAGATGAGTGTTTACTCAAACTCTCCTTCAGATTTATAATTTACATTCCCGCAAAAATATCTTACGAAAACAACTCCGCGCTCTTTATTGCTTCAAGTATTCATTTCATCATCAGGATAAAACTATATTAGGGTCTACGAAGCAATTTAGAATTTAATTTTATACCAGTCTGTTATCAATATATCATGCATGGTAACCATCCCACCAACGGACTGTGGATGAGATATACGACGACGTGAGAAACTATAGGGCGTTTCAACCAGTTAGGTCATATTGCGCCGCCTGTGTTATTGTTTTTTTAATGTTTATTTTGTTTTCTAAGTTATAAAAGAAAAGAAAATGATAGATATGATAGTCATAGCAAAAGATAATTATTTATTTGCATGAAAAATGAAATTTCATTTCATTTCATTTCATTTCATTTCATTTATTCTCCCACAATCTTACAATCATAATATCAAAAAGTTATTACAAAAACAAAATTATAGTGGAGCCTATTTAAAGAAATATAGAATGATTAGTCGATTTAACACCAATAAACAAATTAAACAATCCTCAAAACAACACAAAACAACTAAAACAGTAACAAATAAACAAACTTCTTACACGTATAAATAAATAATTATGTTACTAAGTGTGATAGTAGGCTTTAGCGATAAGAAATGATTTTAAGCTATATTTAAAGGAACGTAAATCAATGATATATTTTATAGATGTTGGTAATTTAATATACAATTTAATATTAATGAAGTCGGAATTTAATAGAGAAATTGCATTATGTTTTTTTGTCTTGATAGAGATCGTATTACTTCTTGTGTCATGGCTCTGAATTGAAACGTGGTTTGGGATAGTCCTGCAAGTTAAATGTTTAAGCTGTAAAAAGTCAGGGCATTTAATTGAATGAATAACGGTTTTGCACATGTGTACGATGTGTTTTAAATTTAGTTAAAATTACTTCAAGTTCAAGTACATCCATGTTAACATGAAATATGATGTACTGTTAAAATTTCACACTGCAATTATGATTGTGTCACAACAGCTGGGAACAACCTTTTCTCTTGTTTGGAGATATCCGTGAGACAGACGTGTGGTCAATTCGATTTCGTGAGAATGTACCACCACCTCCCGCGTGAGAGTCGAGGAGCAGAAGTACTGACCAGTGCGTCGTTGCCCGATAGACGAGCGTATGTATGCGGCGCGGGTTCGCGGTTGTGTGGGGCCAATCCATACGCCTTGCCTGATATACTTGTATACATTCCGGGTGGGAATTTAAAACGAATTTCACGTTACACAACAGATTTTAAAAAATGGATTAAGGACGCGTCAACCGATAGGTCATAATACACCACTCTAGCCTAAAGGATATGGGGGGAAGGGCCCCATGCTGGTCAGAACCTCAAAGTGGTCGTCAAGGGAAAGGGGAGGTTTCCCGACGACGATTGCCAGAGTTCGCCTCTAGTTTCGGGGAGTTATATATTCCCCTCTTAGCTTCATGTTTGCGACGTGGACTTTTTCTCTTCAATCGCCTTAGCGAGCCATGCTCTGGGAAAATTCTACCCCGGGCTCAGACGGGGGTGCATTATAAGTTATAACATGTATTTTTAGTTTTTACATTGTAGTTTATTTATTTGAATTAAAACGCGCCAACCGTTGGGTTATGCGCCTATTTTATAAGTACCATATGAAATCGTTGTCAACTGCATTCCTAAAGCTTGTAACGATAAATAAACGACATTAAATTGTTTTACTTAGTTTGGATAGGCTTGGCCATGAAGAAGAAAGCAATTCCACGTTTCAAGCGTATAGTGTCTCAGGTGGGTCCTCTAGAACCAGGCCGCTTGTATCTCTCCATTTATCCGTGGCTCTGCGTCAGTTTAACTCAGGTTATATTTGAAAGTATCGCTCTCAAGCTTCAAGTGCGCAAGGCTTTCAAGAGAGACACCTGTAAATTGCTTGTTGAAGACACAGCGGCCACTCGCCGAGGTATTGTATCAACTACGTGACCAAACAATGTGCACCCCGGATTCGGCGACCCTCGAACGTGCCACACTCAATGACGAAGTGGAGCAAGTATTTCGCGACAATCTCGACGAGGAATTTTACCTGTGATTTTACGAATGATTTTTATGGCATTTGAAAGCGTACTTGACATGTGAACAGTGTGCTATGGTGGGATTAACGCTATCTTGACTTGATGCGCTCTCCTCGAGGACTTTGGCACACACTTCATACGAGCTTTGTCGGTAGCCGATTTCTAACAAAACTTTACGTTCAATAGGATTAGAAGAAGTCTTTCACTCCCGCACGTATGATTTTATTTATATCTTGATGAATTATGGATGAAAAATTACTTAGAATGGAACGTTACAGTAGTTGAGGGTAGGACGGACAATTCCTATCGGTGTGTTTATTAATATATATTTTACAATGACAGGGGGGGTGATTATTTTTTTTTGTTTATTTGGATTCAGGACGCGTCAACCGTTAGGTCATAATGCACCACTCTAGCCTGAGGGGGGGGGGCATGCTGGTCAGAACCAGCCACGGGTAAGGGGAGGAAGGGGGGTTTCTCACGTCGCGGTCAACATCGTCTTTGTCATCGTTCATTGTGTCATTGTCGTCGTCGCCGGGGGGTCGTCAAGGGAAGGGGGCAAGGTCCCCGACGACGATTGCCAGAGCTCGCCTCTAGGTTCGGGGAGTAATATACACCCCGCTTCTTACTAGCTGATGTTTGCGAGGTGGACTTTTTCTCTTGAATCGCCTTTTACGATTAGCAGAGCCATGCTCTGGGCCAATTCTACCCCGGGCCCAGACGGGTTTATTTGGATTAAGGGCGCGACAACCGTTAGGTCATAATGCGTCACTAGCCTAGGAAATATAGGCAGGAGAGCCCATGCTGGTCAAAGCCAGCCACAGGTAAGGGGAGGAATTGGTTTTCCATAGCAGCCTCCGACTAGGTTATATTGCGACGCCTGTGATAAGACGAAATTGAGTATTGTTGTGTGTTTGATTTTTATAATGATTTATAAGTTTATTTTAATTTAAAACCGTTAGGTCATAATGCACCACTCTAGCTTAGGGGATATGGGGAGGTGGGGCCTATGCTGGTCAGAACCAGCCACGGGTAAGGGGAGGAAAGGGGGTTCTCACGTGGCGGTCGGAATTGTCCTTGTCATCGTTTGTGGTGTCATTGCCGTCATCGTCGTCGAAGGGTCGTCAAGAATGGGGCAAGGTCCCCGACGACGATTGCCACAGCTCGCCTCTATTTTCTGGGAGGAAAGAACTACCCTTCATATACTAGCTGATGTTTGCAAGGAGCAGAGCCATGCACGCTCTAGGCCAAATTTTACCCTGGGCCTCTAGTTTCGGGGAGTAATATACTCCACTTTAACAATAGCTGATGTTTGCGATGTGGACTATTTCTATTGTTTGTTTATTTGGATTAGGACGCGTCAACCGTTAGGTCTTAATGCACCACTCTATAGCCTATAGGGGATATGGGGCCATGCTTGGTCAGAACCAGCCACGGAGGAAGGGGGGTTTCTCACGTCGCGGTCGTCATCGTCTTTGTCATCGTTCGTTGTGTCATTGTCATCGTCGTCGGGGAGGTTGTCAAGGGAAAGAATAAGTATCCCCGACGACGATTGCTAGAGAACGCCTCTAGTTTCGGGGACCGCTCTCTAACTATATATAGCTGCTGTTGGCGAGGTGGACTTTTCTCTTGAATCGCCTTTTACAATTAGCACAGCCATGCTCTGGACCAAATTCTACCTCGGGCCCAGACGGGGAAACCGGAAAACTTTCTATACAATGACGACGTGAGAAACTATAGGGCACTTCAATCGGTTAGTTCATATTGCTCCGTTTGTAATATTGTAAGTTACGAAATTAAATTTAATTATTGTGAGTTTGATTTTTATAATGTTTTTAAGTTGATAATTTTGTTTTTTAGCTCAAGGTGTGAGCACAAAACGCAGCCCCGGATTTTTGGTTTATTTGGATTAAGGACGCGTCAACCGTTAGGTCATAATGCACCACTCTAGCCTAAAGGGGGGGGGGGGGAGGGGCCCATGCTGGTCAGAACCAGCCACGTGTAAAGGGAGGAAGGGGGGTTTCTCCCGTCGCGGTGAAACAGAGGGGTGTTAATTGTGCGCGAGCTCGCAGCTCGACGCGGTATAATATAAACAGAATCAAGGCAGTTAGACGGACAGACGTTTCACTTTCCAGCCGTGCAACTAATTTCCCCCATGTTCATGTCACAGTTAGGGCGGGGTCTTGAGTTTCACTGCTAGATGTCATTTATCTTGTTACTTAGCTTAGAGACACACACTCACACTCTCAGCTTCCTGCGAGCTAAAAGCAATCACATAATCATGATACACGCACACGCACACGCACACGCACACGCACACAAACGTGCGCAGAGAAACACAAACTCTGATTCCATTCTGAAAGTAAAACACAAGCATGCAACTACAAAATACACCAGCACACAAGGACACGCGGAATATCGTATTCATAGTTTGGAGTTTATTATTTTTAGTGTTTTTTAAAATTATTAATAATTAATTAATTTATTTTATGGCGCGTTAACTGTTAGGTCATAATACGGCATGCCAGTCGTTTTTTTTTAGGGGGGGAGGAGGAGTTATTTGGATTAAGGGCGCGTCAACCGTTAAGTCGTAATGCACCCCTAGCCTATACGGGATATGGGAGGCGGAGGGGTTCATGCTAGTCAGAAGTCAGAACCATGACCACGGATGGGTGGAGGAAAGGGTTTCTCAAGAGTCTAGCCTATATAGGCTGTCTAAGACGACGTGAGAAAACTAGGGCGCCTCAATCGGTTAGGTTATTGCACCGCCTGTGATATGCATGTTAATAAAATGAGTTTAATGGTGTGTTTTATGATTAGCCTATATTATTTTCTATAAGTTTATGAAAGAAAAGAAAACGATAAAGATTATAGGGATGGCAAAAGAAAAATTATTTATTTGAATAAAAGATTGAATTTGTTTGATGTTAAATATAGTTAATTAAATAATTTGGAATGAGAAATTTAGAAAGTTTGTAGCCGTTATCATATGATTAGAGATGTGATAGCCGTTATCATATGATTAGAGATTTTTTTAATTTTTTTCCAATTCGCGCCTCGTCATTTACCAGAAACCAATTTGATAATGCACAACTAAAAATTACTTGTTTTAAATTATCAGAATCAAAAATTCCAGGACAATTAATTATTTATTTAAAAGAAAAAAAACATGAGAGTTAGAGTCAATTTAATTTTAAGCTTAATTTCATCCTTCAGTTTTCAAAGTTTCTAATAGTTTTTTTGTCATGATTAATTTCGACTACCCGGCACCTCCACCAAAATTAGAAATTATTCTTTTTTTGTGTAATGTCGATATTTTGATATGAAGTATTTTGAGTAAACTTGCGTACTTCCGATTATTACGATCTCACACTCGCGTTTTCTGACCCGGCACCTCCACCATTATGTACTAGCCAGGATTAATTTAATTTCGACTACCTACCCGGCAACTCCACCAAAACTTTGAAAAAACTTTGTTGCGGTCAACTAAAATATCGCGAAAATTCGCGAATTGTAAATTGGTTCCATTCAATTACAATTCAGGTGATTCATGTTGAAAAAAAACGACGTGGAGAAACTAGTTTGGTTTATTTGGATTAAGGACGCGTCAACCGTTAGGTCATAATGCACCACTCTAACCTAGGGGGGGGGGGGGGGGAGGAAAAGGGGCCCATGCTGGTCAGAACCAGCCACGGGAAAGGGGAGGAAGGGGTGTTTCTCACGTCGCGGTCGTCATTGTCTTTGTCATTGTTCGTGGTGTCATTTTCATCGTCGCCGGGGGGTCGTCAAGGGAAGGGGGCAAGGTCCCCGGCGACGATTGCCAGAGCTCGCCTCTAGATTCGGGGAGTAATATACTACCCTTCTTGCTAGCTGATGTTTGCAAGGTGGACTTTTTCTCTTGAATCGCCTTTTACGATTAGCAGAGCCATGCTCTGGGCCTATTCTACCCCGGGCCCAGACGGGATGTGAGAAACTAGTGCGCTTCAACCGGTTAGGTCATTGTGCCACCTGTGATATTGTATGTTATTAAAATGAGTTTATGGTGTGTTTTGTGATTAGCCTATATTAATTTCTATATGCTTATGAATGAAAAGAAAATGATAAAGATTATAGAGATATAGCAAAAAGAAAAATTATTTCTTTGAATAAAAGATTGAATTTGTTTGATGTTAAATATAGTTAATTAATAACTTGGAATGAGAAAGTTATAAATAAATAAATAAATAAATAAAAAAAATAAAAAAAATAAAAAAATAAATAAATAAATAAATAAATAAATAAATTGTATTTAGATACCCACTCAGTTATATAACTGATTTTTAGTGGGGGACAGTAAATCAAAGCGACCAAGCCAACCCTGTAGGCCCCAACGCAATCGACGTGTGAGCGATAACCAACCATCGGAATTTTTAATATGAAATATAACAATCAGTGGTATGGACAGTGTGAACACCCGCGAATTAACGCCAGAATCAACAAGGCCGATTCAGAACAAATTTGAATTTATTACGTGCTTCGTTGCTAGGACGGCTCCAAAGTCACCGTTTACAAACTTTTAAGACAAGAACTGATGGTCTTAAGTCCAAATCAGAAGTTAAAAACTTCTGACATTGGCGGGAATCGAACCCTGGACCTTCTGCATTGGAAGCAGATACGCTAACCACAAGACCAACGAGCAAAATAAAAACAAGTTTGTCGCCGTTATCAGAAGTTCTTGTACTTGTCGTATGATGTCGTCTAGCCAAATAATGCAGGTACACAGGCAAAGACGACGTGAGAAACTAGCGCTTCAACTGATTACGTTATATTGCGCCGCCTGTGATATTAAAAGTTGATTATTTATTTTTTATTTATTTATTTATTTACTTATTATGGAGAGTATAGTATAGTATAGTTAATAGTATAGTATGTATAAATATAGTATAATGTATAGTATAGTATAGTATAGTATAGTATATTATAGTATAAATGAGTTAATGCTGTGTTTGATGATTATATTGATTTCAAAGTGTATAATATTATACTTATAAGAATAGAAAATGATGGTGATGTTTTAGCAAAATTACAGTTATTTATTTGAAGGGAAATAAATAAATAAAGGAAATGTGTATGATGTGAATTCAATTTTTTAATAAATTACTTTGAATGAGAAATTTAGAAAGTTTGCGGCCGTTATATATGATAGAAGTTCTTCATATGATTTGGGAGAGATCAAAAATGGGTGTGCAAGGAAATCATTAATTGATACATTCTGCAAGCATATTATGGTGTCGTGTAGGCCTACGGTTAAAGGTACATCACATGTGTCACATTTGGGAACAAGAGATCCGTTAGTTAGACGTGTGGGCCGATTTTAATTCTTGACAATATATACCACCTCATCTCTATACGAGAGAGTCGAACGCAGGAGGACGAATTGTTTCAGTCAGTGTGGGCATCACACTACGCGACGTGAGAACTAGGGCGCTTCAACCGGTTAGGACATAATGCACCACTCTAACCTAAGGGCCCACGCTGGTCAGAACCATCCACGGGTAAGGGGAGGAAAGGGGGTTCTCACGTCGCGGTCGTCATTGTCTTCGTCATCGTCGTGGTGTCATTGTCGTCATCGTCGTCAGGGGTCGTCAAGGGAAGGGGGCAAGGTCCCCGACGACGATTGGCCAGAGCTGCCTCTATTTACGGGTAGTAAAATACGAGAAAATACCTCATACGCTGATGTTTGCGAGGTGGACTTTTTCTCTTGAATCGCCTTTTACGATTAGCAGAGCCATTCTCTGGGCCTATTCTACCCCGGGCCAAGGCGGAGAAATAAAATATGTAAAGCTAACGGTTGTGTTTGTTTCTGTTGTCCAGGCTCTTCGACAACATGAAGATGCCGACGAGATCCTCCGGGTTCCACATCTGCGACATCCTAGACCTGAACGACGCCGGGAGCAAAGCGACGCCGGGCGACGCTCCGGAGCATGCGCACTTGCAGCAAGGTAGGACCGTTTAGTTTATTTGGATTAAGGGCGCGTCAACTGTTAGGTCATAATGCGCCACTCTTCAAGCCCAGGGGATGTGGAGAAGGAGCCCATGCTGGTCAGAAACAGCCACGGGTAAGGGGAGGAAGGGGGGTTCTCACGTCGCGGTCGTCAACGTCTTTGTCATCGTTCGTTGTGTCATTGTCATCGTCGCCGGGGGGTCGTCAAGGGAAGGGGGCAAGGTCCCCGACGACGATTGCCAGAGCTCGCCTCTAGTTTGGGGAGTAAGATACTCCGCTCTTACTAGCTGATGTTTGCGAGGTGGACTTTTTCTCTTGAATCGCCTTTTACGATTAGCAGAGCCCATGCTCTGGGCCAATTCTACCCCGGGCCCAGACGGAGGAAGGAAATTCCAGCTGTCAACATTTGTGGCCTACGAAGACACGAGAAACCAGGACGCGTCAACCAGTTATTAGGGCATTCATATTACGCCGCTTTGATGTTAAACGTTTATATAAAATGAGTTTGTTGTGTTTGAAGATAAGGTTTGATTAATTTATAAAATACAATTAATGTAAATTCTCAAACATTCTTTAAGATACATTGCAAAGTAATCGGTTTAATTTATAGTCAACCGTTAGGTCATTATGCGCCACTATGGAAGATAGTGTGTATTGGTAAAATAGTGTGGTTTTTTAATTGTTAATTTTGTTTGATAAAGATTTCTGTAAAGAAATCGAAATATCACATTAAAATAAATATTTTGTTAACTAACAGTGAAAAAGTCCAATGATTTATATTTATAACGTTACTACCTGTTATATAGTTTCATTTTTTATAAAAATACCTTCGTTGGACATTTCCAGCCACAGGCAGGGCGAGGGAGGGGGTTGCTTACGTTGTGCTCGTCATCGTACTTGATGTCATTATTCGCGTTGTCATTGTCGACGGGGAGCCGTCGAGGGGAGAGGGAGGATTTTCCGAAACAGTTAAAAAAACGACGTGAGAAACTAGGGCGCTTCAACCGGTTAGGTCATATTGCGCCGCCTGTGATAATGAAAGTTGATGAGATGAGTTAATGGTGTGTTTGATGATTAGATTGTTTTCTAAGTGTAGGCCTATAAATAACAAAATAAATTGATGATGTGATGATGAAAGTAATAGCAAACCAAAAGTTATGAATGTGAATTAAAATAAAGTAATTAAAGAAATATGTATGATGTGAATTTTTTTTAAATAGATTACTATGGATGAGAAATTTAGAAAGTTTGTCGCAGTTATCATATGATAGAAGTTCTTCATATGAATGGGAGAGATTTCGTGCGCATGGCATCATATTTGGTGCATTCTGCTAGCACGGTTTAAGCACTCTGTTATCTGTGGCTAAAGGTACATCACATCTATCAGGCTGCAGCACTATTCGCGTCTGTACTTACGGAAATTAACATACAATTTAAAAAAAAGTTTATTTGGACCAAGGACCACTCTAGCCTATGGGAAGGAAAATCCCATGCTGGTCAGAACCAGCCATCACGGTAAGGGGGAGGAAAGGGGGTGTCTTTGTTATCGTTCGTATTGTCATGATCGTCGTCGATGTCGTCGTCGTCGTCGGGAAGGTCAAGTTTTTTTTTGTTTATTTGGATTAAGGACGCGTCAACCGCGTAAGTCATAATGCACCACTCTAGCCTTAGGAGGGTGGGGAGGAGGAGCCTCTGCTGGTCAGAACCAGCCACGGGTAAGGGGAGGAAGGGGGGTTTCTCACGTCGCGGTCGTTATCGTCTTTGTCATCGTTCGTTGTGTCATTGTCATCGTCGCCGGGGGGTCGTCAAGGGAAGGGGGCAAGGTCCCCGACGACGATTGCCAGAGCTCGCCTCTAGTTTGGGGAGTAAATAAGATACTCCTCTCTTACTAGCTGATGTTTGCGAGGTGGACTTTTTCACTTGAATCGCCTTTTACGATTAGCAGAGCCATGCTCTGGGCCTATTCTACCCCGGGCCCAGACGGGGGGCAACGAGAGAGGACCGAGATGAGAATCTATTGTAACGCTTCCTCGACTCTTGACGCAGAACTGAGATTAACTGACAGCACCACTTTTTTCGGTCTCAGCGGGGTTAACTTGCGGAAAATCAAAGCCTACGCGTGACATTAACTAAAACAACTATTAAATTTGCGACTTTTGAACGGTTTTTAAGATTTTATAACGATTTTTTAAACATTCTTTTAAGAACGAAAGCTAAATTTATAACTGGCGATGTTGTTTCTAAGCAATTAAATGCGCAGACTCAGGTGTAGATGATTTCTGCTCAACGGTTGGTAATATCATTACCAAATTTTGCATTAATGTTTATGTGTTTATGTTTTGTGAAGTGAAGTTATGTTTGTGAAGTTAGGGCCTATGTTTATGAAGTAGATTTTTCGACGACGGATGCCAGAGCTCGCCTCTGGTTTCAGTAAGTTCTCTTATAATTGCTTGGTGATGTTTGCGAGATTGACTTTATCTCTTTCCATCGACTTTAACGAATAGCTTCAGTAATTAATGTTACGGGCTAAACTACCTCGGGTCTAGACGGCGTTTTGAGAGTCGTACGAATTCGCTTCTAAGGTTATTAAACCATTAGCCTATAAAAAGTTTTATTTTATTTTATTTGGAGCGAGTCAACCATATAGGGTCATAATACGCAAGTTTACACTTGTTGGGGATTTGCAATACTTATTTAAAGCCACATAGTCGGTAGGCCTAATGGTCAATACACAGAAACGCATTTTTTTGTTTATTTTTTGTTTATTTGGATTAAGGACGTGTCAACCGTAGGTCATAAACCAAACAAATTAGACACTAAACAAATTACAAGTTAACAATCCAGCAAGGTGGGGTGGGGGTGGGGGTGGGGGGAGAATGGAGCCCACGCTGGTCAGAACAGCCACGGGTAAGGGAGGAAAGTGGGGGTTCTCACGTCGCGGTCGTCATTGTGTATAAAATATGAGAAAATAAAATGATGATAATAGTAATAGCAAAATAAAGTTATTTATGTAAATGGAAATAAAAATAAATAAAATTAATGTGTATGATGTAAAAACGCTCATCCATCAACGCGTTTGTAAAACTCCTTCTCGAAACAATTCCAAACCACCCGCAATGAATTCCCGGCCATGCATCTTAATCTATATTGTAGAGTAGAGTGTGTGCATGTCGGTGGCTGGGCAAGTGGTTCATCAGACTGAGTGGCGTGCTAGGAAATCACGGGTTGTGGCAGAAGATGATTAGCATGTTGCTAGTAATCACCACCTCAGACCGCCAGGCGGCGCGCCGAGCACACACCATCAACTAACAGCCGTAGATAAAACATTTACACTGCACAGAGTATGGACAAATACGACGACGTGAGAAACTAGGGCGCTTCAACCGGTTAGGTCATATTGCGCCGCCTGTGAATGAAAGTAAATGAGAAGAGGTATGCTTGATGATTAGATTGTTTTCTAAGTGTATAAATAACAAAATAATTTGATGATGATGAAAGTAACAGCAAAATAAAAGTTATCTATGTGAATGAAAATAAGTTAAAAGATTACTATGGATGAGAAATTTAGAATTTTTTACGCCGTTATCATATGATAGAAGTTCTTCATATGATAGGGAGAGATCAAATTGCGTGCGCAAGGCATCATATTTGGTACATTCTGCTAGCATTTGATGTACGGTTAAAGGTGCATCACATGTGACACATATGGGAATAACTTTTTCTCTGGTTAAGAGATATCCGTGAGTTAGGCGTGTGTGGCCTTTACGAATTCTAGACAATACCACCTCTTCTCTACGTGTGTGTCGAGACGTAGGTGGACGAATTTTATTAGTCTATGTGGGCAATGGGCATCACACTACGCAATTTGTTATTTTGCAACACATCGCAAGATGCTAATCGCAAACCCAACAATCTTTGCTTGAATCCACTCTTGACATCTGGAACGGGAACTAGATTTTCTCGGGACAATACCACCTCTTCTCTATATTTTAGATTTATATAGCCGAACTTGAAATGTGTCTTTGCATGGGAAAATATAGGTGTGTGTATATGTCTTAAGGCTATTCCACCGCATTTTTCTATTTTCCAAAATATGCCACCAAGTCAAAACATAGTTAATGGCTTTCAAACCTGGCTATTTTAGAAAATCAAAAATATTTTTTCAAATTTTTCTGATCGGTACACGGCAATATCGCCACCTCAAAATAATTTCAACTTCAATTCGCCAAGGACACATTCAACGTAGGGTGTTGTGTTTTTGTGACATTAATTTTCAACTGTTTTTCTATGGACTGACTGAGAGAAAACAGATTTATTTTAACAATTGTCTTTCCTGCGAATTTTTTCGTTTGGGGGTACAAATCGGTAAAAATACCGCAAAACGAAAAAAATCACGGGAAAGACAATTGTTAAAATAAATCTGTTTTCTCTCAGTCAGTCCATAGAAAAACAGTTGAAAATTAATGTCACAAAACACAACACCCTACGTTGAATGGTGTGCCTTGGCGAATTGAAGTTGGAAATTATTTTGGGTGGCTATATTGGCCGTGTACCGGATCAGAAAAATTTGACAAAAATGTTTTTGATTTTCTAAAATAGCCATGTTTCAAAGCCATTCACTATATTTTGACTTAGTAGCATATTTTGGAAATAGAAAAACGCGGTGGAATAGTCTTAAAATAGGCCTTTTAGAATATTGTAGAAAAGGGCAAATTTTAAGATTTATTAAAACATATTTCTGTGTTAGCCATGATGGCACCATATCTCCAAACTCATTGAAACTAGTTTTAGTTATTTGGATTTGGACCCGTCGGCCGTTTTATACCAGAGGACTTATAGTATTGGTTTCATAATATACGAGGAACATTTTCACAACCCTCAAATCACAAACGAAGATCTCTCCTCGTTTGTTAATTTTTTTGGATTAAGGACGCGTCAACCGTTAGGTCATAATGCCCCACTCTGGGATATTGGGAGGAGAACCCGTGCTGGTCAGAATCAGCCACGGGTAAGGGTAGGATTTGGGGAATGGGGGTTCTCATGTCGCAGTCGTCATAGTCTTTGTCATCGTTCGTTGTGTTGTGTCATTGTCATCGTCGTCGGTTTTTTGGATTAAGGACGCGTCAACCGTTAGGTCATAATGCCCCACTCTAGCCTAGGGTTTTTGGGGAGGGGGGGCCCATTCTGGTCGTAACCAGCCACTGGTAAGGGGAAGAAGGGGGGTTTCTCACGTCACGGTCTTCATCGTCTTTGTTATCGTTTGTTGTGTCATTGTCATCGTCGTCGGGGAGGTTGTCAAGGCAAGGGAAGGGGGTGGTGTCCCCGACGACGATTGCCAAGGCTCGCCTCTGTTTTAGGGGAGTAAAATACTACCCTTCATACTAGGTGATGTTTGCGAGGTGGACTTTTTCTCTTGAATCTCCTTTTACGATTAGCAGAGCCCAGACGGGGGTAATATAGTTACATCACTTTCAGAATAATTATTGATATTGCACTGTGCACAATTGAGTTGTTATACGCTGTGTTTCCTTATGGAGTAATTCTTCTTCAAACATGCGATAAAGAGGCATAAAGGAACGATATTATGATGTGCTGATAGCATGTACATAAACCTTAAAACAGTACTCAATGTTTTTGTATTAAAATTCTCAGAAGTGTTTCGACAAAATGAAGTTAATGTTCGTTTTTCACCGAAAAAGCGAGGATGTTTTTGACATGGTTAATAGCTTTCATAACAACCCGTAATTAAAATCGTGGTTGCGCGAGCTTATCAAAGAGGTGGCTATCGATTTATAAATGGAGTATTTACAGTTGTAAAGCATTAAGTGCTGTTTATAGGCTAGGCTACTTAACGTAAAGTACATCTCATCGAAAGAGCACTTCACACAAAATGGCGGCTGCACTCAATGCATGGCGTGCCGTGAATGATCAATCACCTAGGCTAGAGTGACGTCATTAATTCATATACTTGTGAGTACATGACGGGAGAGAAGATCATATCTGACTTTTGCTTTTACATTCATATTGAATTGAAGTTGGTATATGCAGAGCCTATTACATAAACAAAAACTATACTTTCTGGCCTCTACTGACGGTCCAATAGATATTTTCCAAGTTGCATTATTGTAGCACAGATAATTAATTAGTGTGTTGCGGTTTAGTAACGTCAATTTTAAAACGAAAGATGGGACTACACTTGTTAGTTTTTGGCAAAAAAATGTTTGTACTATACATAACATAACTATAACGACTGTATAGATTTTTTTTGGATTACGGGTGTGTTAACCGTTAGGTCATGATGCGCCACTCTAAAGCCTATAGGGGATATGGGGAGCAGGAGACCATGTTGGTCAGATCCAACAGATGGAGACTACGACGACGTGAGAAACTAGGGCGCTTCAACCGGTTAGGTCATATTGCGCCGCCTGTGAATAAAAGTAAATGAGAAGAGTTAATGCAGATATGTTTGATGATAAGATTGTTTTCTAAGTGTATAAATAACAAAATAAATTGATGATGATGAAAGTAATAGCAAAATAAAAGTTAATGTATGTGAATGGAAGAAAAGAAAGGAATGTGTATGATGAGAATTAAATTTTGTTTAATAGATTAGGCCTATGGATCGACGTGAGAAACATAAAGCGCTTCATCCAGGTAGATCGTTTATTGCAGCGTCGCCTGTGATATTGAGACTAAATAAATTGAGTTCGTTGTTCTTTTTAAATTTGATTTTTTTGGATTAAGAACACGTCAACCGTTAGGTCATAATGCACCACTCTGCCTTAGGGGATATGGGGAGAAGGAGCCCATGCTGGTCAGAACCAGCCACGGGTAGGGGGAGGAAAGGGGGGTTTCTCACATCGCGGTCGTCATAGTCTTTTCGTCGTTGTTGTGTCATTGTCGTCATCGTCGTCGAGGGAGGGGGGCAAGGTCCCCGCGACGACGATTGCCAGAGCTCGCCTGTAGATTCGAGGAGTAATATACCACCCTCCTTATTTCCAG
This sequence comes from Sweltsa coloradensis, assembly GCA_024449915.1. NCBI lineage: Eukaryota > Metazoa > Arthropoda > Insecta > Plecoptera > Chloroperlidae > Sweltsa > Sweltsa coloradensis. The sequence continues at coordinate 105,086 of JAMZAV010001643.1, read as the reverse complement.
CTGATGTTGGCGAGGTGGAGTAGAGCCATGCTCTACTCCATGCTCTGGGCTAAATTCTACCCCGGGCCCAGATCGTCTTTGTCATCGACCCTAAAATTGCTAGCTGATGTTTGCGAGATGGACTTTGCCTCGTTCCTCGCCGATTAGCAAGGCCATGCCATGCTCTGAGCTAATCTTACCCCGGGCCCAGATAAGGTTGCCCTACCTACATTCCATTGAGTTTGTTGCAGGGCCCCTGTCGCTGGTCCCAGGGCATCCCACGCACCACGAGCTGACCAGCCTGGCCGCGTCCTACGCCGCTCACCACGCCCTCTACGCCGGGGCCCAGGGCTCGATGCCCGAGCAGACCCTCCTACCCCCGCACCCCAGACACCACTCGTGGACCACACCAGTCAGCGACCACCAGGACACGCACGGTGAGATTTGGTTTTATCTACAACATCATGTAAAAATCGCAGGTTCTTTTCGTTTCGATCTGAATTACTTTTGTATTTGCTATTTAACATTTTCCGGTAGGCCTACACAGCGATAAAATTTTAAAAAAATTATAAACCAGATTTTGAAGGTATAAGATCAATATTTTTCAATCGGAATAGAAAAAAGCATGATTGCGCGAGTTGGAATCATAGATACATTCACCTTAAGTCATAATGCGCACCTCTGTATGCCTATAGGGGATATGGGGAGGAAAATCCCAGCTGGTCACAACTAGACACAGGTAGGGGGATGACACAGGAGTGGAGGAGCAAGTGGGCGGATGTCACAGGTGTGGGGTTCTCCTCACGGATTTCAAGTTTACTTGGATTAGTTTTTAGTTTATTTGGATTAAGGACGTATCAACCGTTAGGTCACAATGCTCCACTCTGATGATGATGTTGTTGATGTTTATTAGGTTTAAGGGCGCGTCAACCGTAAGGTCATATTGCGCCCTCGATGTATTTGTTAGTTGTTATTTATAGCTAGTGGATAAGGATTTGGTTATGATTAGACGTAGTAGTTATATTAGGTTAGAAGGGCGCGTCAAACCGTCAGGTATCATTGCGCCTCTTGTCATGTTCGTTGTGCGTATTAGGAGGGGCAGGTCGCGACGATAGATGTTATTAAGTTAGTTTATAACTATATAAGTTATTTACTAGCCTAGGCGAGGGAGAGGAAATTATTACTTAATAATTACCAGTTTGGGGGTATATATACTGTCCGTTACTGAAAAAATGAAGCAATATTTGGAAAATGTTCTCTCATAGCGATAATGAAACATTCTTACTTGACATTTTGGTGCAAACCACAACCCGATAGGGTAAGCGATAAATCTTCCAATCGATGCAGAGTGCAGACTATTCAGTTGCATTTTGCGTCAAAGCCTGGTTTGCTCGAGCTCACCCAACAAAAATTGTTTATTGTTTGTTTATTTGGAGTAAGGATGCGTCAACCGTTAGGTCATAATGCACCACTCTAGCCTAGGGGATATGGGGAGGAGGGGCCCATGCTGGTCAGAACCAGCCACGGGTAAAGGGAGGAAAGGGGGTTTCTCACGTCACGGTCGTCATCGTCTTTGTCATCGTTCGTGGTGTCATTGTCGTCATCGTCGTCGAGGGGTCGTCAAGGGAAGGGCGAGTTGTCCCCGACAGCGATTGACAGAGCTCGCCTCTAGTTTCGGGGAGTAATATACTCCCCTCTTATTACCTGATGTTTGCGAGGTGGACTTTTTCTCTTAAATCGCCTTGTAATTAGCAGAGCCATGTTCTGGGCCAATTCTACCCCAGGCCCAGACGGGGGTAAAACATAAATATCGTAGGATTAATCCCTTTTTCAAACTTGTCACACGACGACGTGAGAAATTAGGGCGCTTCAACCGGATAATTCATATTGCGCCGCCTGTGGTGTTTCAAGTTAATGAAAAGAGTTTATGGCATGTTTGCAGATCATATTGTTGTCTAAGTTTATAAACTTAAAGAAAAGAAAATGATGGTGGATGATAGTATATATAATAGCAAAAGAAAAATGATTTATTTCAATGAATATAAATAAAGGAAATGTGTTGTCATAATTCAACTTTAACTAGATGTTTAAAAATGTCGGATGATAAAGCCCCTTAAGCTCCATGTTGATAATTAAATTAGGGGTAGATTTAATCAAGCAAATATTGAGTCGCGTTGATTTGACGAGGGTTTTATCCCGTCATATCAATTAAAGTCTCGCTACGGGGTGCGGCCATATTGCTGGGACCGTGAAAACAGCTGCGTTATTGCAAGTTAGCCGTGCAATCTATTCACTGGTCAATTTGTTTTATCACCCCCTATACCCTCTGATTCCTGTCGCCGATCGTCTATTCATTACAGATCACTGGATTGAGCTAAGCGAGGGGAGGGGAGAAGGGGAAACATCGTCACTTAGGGATAGAGCGAGGGCAAGAGAGATGGCTCGATATACAACAAACTCAGGCGGAGAAACTGTGCAATTTACAATCAACTATTTACCTCATAACTTTATCGCAAAAATCACTGTTCTTTGTTTTATATTGATGCGTTTTTAGTATAAAATCTTAAAATTTTAGTTTTCTTATAATGTGAAGACGAAACTGGCTTCCAGTTTCTGAAACGAATTTTTTAAATTTTTCGACGACGACGTGAGAAGCTAGGGCGCTTCAACCGATTAGGTCATATTGCGCCGCCGGTGATAATGAAAGTTGATGAGATGAGTTAATATGTGCTTGATGATTAGATTTTTTTCTAAGTGTATATATATAACAAAAAAATGATGATGATAGTAATATCAAAACAAAAGTTATTTATGTAAATGAAAATAAAGAAATTAATAAATGTGTATGATGTGAATTAAATTTTGTGAAATAGATGATTGGATGAGAAATTTAGAAAGTTTGTCGCCGTTAGAAGTTCTTCATACGATTGGGAGAGATCAAATTGCGTGTGCAAGACATCATATTTAGTACATTTTGCTAGCATACGGTGTACGGTTAAAGGCAGATCACATGTGTTACATCTGGGAATAACCTTTTCTCTGGTTAAGCGATATCCGTGAGTTTGACGTGTGACGTGTGTGTCTTATTCGAATTCTGGACAATACTACCTCTTCTCTACGTGAGAGTCGAGACGTAGGTGGACGAATTTTATTAGTCAGTGTGGGCATCACAATACGCAATTTGTTATTTTACACCACATCCCAAGATGTCTGTCGCAAACCCAACAATCGTTGCTTGAATCCACACTTGACATCTGGAACGGGAACTAGATTGAAATCAACGTCTAACCTGAAAGGAGCAATTTGGTGGAGGCGCCGGGTCTATTGAAATTACTGCAAAACTCTTTTTAACATTCCGATATGTGTATCAATCATAAATGCAAATTTTGTTTTGTTAAATCAATCGTTAGATAGCATTTATTTGGATTAAGGGCGCGTAAACCGTGCCACTCTAGCCTAGTGAATGCGGGGAGGTAAGGCCTATACTGGTCAACAGTGCAGTTGGGATTTTTTTGTTTAGTTTATTTGGATTAAGAGAAAAAACGAAGAAAAATAAATAAAGACGACGTGAGAATCTGGGGCACTTCAACCGATTAAGTCATATTGCGCCGCCTGTGATATTGTAAGTTGATGAGATGAGTAAATGGTGTGTTTAATGATTATTTATTTTTCTAAGGATACGAAAATAAAATGATTGTGATGATGATAGTAATAGCAAAACAATAGTTATGTATTGAAATAGAATTGTGTATGACGAGAATTTAATTTTGTTACATAAATTACTTTGAATGAATGAATGAATTTCGATCCCGTTCTGGTCAGAACCAGCCACGGGTAAGGGGGAGACACTGGGGAAATGACCACGTAACGATGCAGACATACGCTGTCAGTGAGCCTTCCTCTTACGTGGGAGGTCTGTTACAGCCCCCCAAAGGTGAGTGGTGCACATACTAACGACGCCAAGCTCATCAAATAACGTTAAGGGGGAGGGCTTTACTCCGACGTATCGCTTGTCATGGTCTTGCGAGTAGGTCTTAGATCTCTTTAGCTGCCTCGTCCTTTTACAGTATAACCCACGTTACTAGCTGTTTGCGCAAATTTATCTCTTTCCGTCGTCCCACTCGACAGGGAAGTTAAGAGTTTACATCAGCCACCCATGCCCAAAAATAGTCAGAAATCGTTTACACAATTTCACCACACACTTCTAGCTCTGTAGCTTCTTCCCCTACAGAGCTGTATGTTCTAGATTTCACCCACGCTCGCAGGAAGGGTGCTGTAGAAAATGTGGCCATTATTGACATGTAGACGCTCCTCAAACAATCCCAACCCCTAACTAACTCCATCACACACTCGTTTAGCCGTAGGGGGGTTGGGGTTGACGCGGGCTACTCTACTCGGTCGGGCATTCAGGGGGTGGAAATTAGTGACATGAACCCCAATGTAAGCCGTGGCTCATATGCAGAACTTGTAATTGTTATTGATGGGTGGCCACAATGGAGGGGTTAGCAGGAACCTACTATGTGCGAGCCGAGGTGTTTCATATTGAAATAAATTGCTAGTGTGATGTGAACCATCAATATCCATCCGCAATGTCGGTAGGAATAATAAAGTAGTTCGATGGTTTGAAAAGATAGGGAGTTATCATTACAAAAGGCGTTTTAATTTAAGCATTAATGTTAGTTACTTAATTATACTTTCAAACGTTAAATGGTAACGAACGACGACGACGTGAGACACTAGGGCGCTTCAACCGGTTATGTGATATTGCGACGCCTGTGATATTGAATGATTATGAAATTAGTTTAAACTGTGTTTTCTGTTTAAAGGATTTTATATTTGAATCTTTTCTTAATTACGTCAAAGTATGTCTTTGGATTATTTATGGCTCAACCAGGTCATCATCACTCTGCTTTGCTTTTCAACCACCCGGTAAGGGAGAAGTACCAGTTCGTCGTAAGTAAATATAGCCAGCCTATGCTTATAGTTACGAGGAAATGTTAAAATTTTGAGTGATGTACCAAACCAATTTGACCAAAAGATGACGACATGAGAAACTAGGGCGCTCCAACCGGTTAGGTTATATTGCGCCACCTGTGATATTGAAAGTAAATTAAATGAGTTAATGGTATGTTTGAAGATTATAGCAAAGCAAAAATTTGAATGGAAATAAATAAAGTAAAGAATGAATTTCGTTCAATAAATTTTTCAACGAAATGTACTTTGTGTTTATTTGTGATATAAGTCCGTCAAACCGGAGGTCAAATCCCTTGCGCTAAGGGAGTGCCATCGTCGAACCCGCACTTAAGGAAATTTTCTTCAAAGATCGCCGTTGTTTTGTCATGTTGTTGGTACATTTGTATGTGGGGGACATCAAGGAAGGAGGTCCCGACACATGTAAGTCCCTTATTTCGGGATAAATACATTTCATATTACTGATGTGCGAGTGAGTTCGAATGTTTTATCAACAGCCATCTCTGGTGCTATTACCGGCCCAGACGGGGCAAAATACGCCAGACATATGACAATGATAAACGACAAACTGTAATTACTTTAAACATGTTAAATTGCTTATATATTGATATCAAGTTCTTCATATGATCAGAACAAATCCCGTCAATAACTCGACTCATGTTATTATGAAAAAATATAAAGAAGACTTGTAAACTAGGTAGAATATAATATGTTCAAAAGAATGACGTCCTAAGAGTCAGTAACGGTCCTATACTTTTTGCATATAATTCATTTATTTGAGAATGCAATGTTTTTATAAGATCGTGCGAGTGCTTATCGCAAGGCTCCGTGGTGGATGCGACATACGACAATACACACACACACCCCTCGTATCTCCCCTCTCCTAGCATGGAACATTGAATAATGTTCGGCTTTTCATGTAATAACCTCCCGTCATACTCGTACCGTTCATGTTAGTTATGAATAAAGATCAGAGAGATTAAACTAGGAGAATAGTTAATATCGATCATAGAATGACCGACACAAGGATTTCTATGGTTAAGTGCTATAAGCTTTTTCTAGTACTAAAGTGGTGTACATTTGAGAATGTCAATATGCATTGTGTCAAACTTTCGAATAACGTACGACACATAGGATTCGACGACGTGGGCGTTACCAGTTAGGTTATCTGCCTGTGATAGTTACAGTTGATGAGATGAGGGATGCGTTTGATGATTAGATTGTGTTCCTATTGTATAATAAGAAAATAAAATGATGATGATGATGAAAGTAATAGCCTAACAAAAGTTATTAATGTGAATGGAAATAATTAAATTAAAGAAATTTTCATGATGTGAATTTATTTTTTTATTTGTTTATTTGGATTAAGGACGCGTCAACCGTTAGGTCATAATGCACCACTCTAGCCTAGGGGATGTGGGGCGGAAGGGCCCATGCTGGTCTGAACCAGCCACGGGTTAAGTGAGGAAGGGGAGTTTTTCACGTCGCGGTCGTCATCGTCTTTGTCGCCGTTCGTTGTGTCATTGTCATCGTCGTCGGGGAGGTCGACAAGGGGTGGGGAAGGTGTCCCCGACGACGATTACCGGAGCTCGCCTCTAGTTTCGGGGAGTAATATACTCCCGTCTTACTAGCTGATGTTTGCGAGGTGGACTTTTTCTCTTGAATCGCCTTTTACGATTAGCAGAGCCATGCTCTGGGCCAATTCTACCCCGGGCCCAGACGGGGACAAACAAGAAAGATATATGGTCACTCTTCTATAGTCAAATATTACTAAACATAATTGCGTATTACCCACAAACAAATTCAGAAATTTACCTATTTTCATGATCATGTACTAATATCCAATATCATTTAAATTAATTTTACTAATTTAAATTTGTTCTGAGTGTATTATTTTAATGTACCTCTTTAAAAGGCTGAATGTAAACTTCTAAAGTTTGGTATCTATCTGAATAGCTTCAGGAATTGATCCTGAAAAAAATATATCATTTTGGACGTCTCATATTTTGTAGTTTTTGCTCCATTTCGCGTGCGGTTACGCGGTTCAAATAAAATAACACGTCTATTTACAAATAAGTTTAAAATACATCTTTTCAATGGTGACTGAATCCATGACTGAATCGCGTGAATGACAAACACGTTCCTAACATTGTGTAGGTGCCTAAACGTTTCATCACGGCTCAACACCCGCCCGTGATTCTTTGTGTTCAATCGACCGCATACTTTTATATTGGCGACTGCATTGCAATTCTCGTATATTTTTATTTCATTATCTTAAATATACGTATACATAGAAATCCAACCAACAAAGGGGGGCTTGATTCTCGAACCAGCCCAAATCTCGTACCGCAACCATCCCGCCCATTTCTGCTACCGTGAATACTACATTACATAGCCTCAATCTGTATGAACTAATAATAAACTAACAATATGGTCTATAGGCCCCTCCCTGGGGGTCAAAATACCGATTCATGATTGGGTGAAATTCGTTTTCCTCCAAGGGTGCGACTGGTTTCAATGAAATCAGACGCAGCTGTAAGCGTCGGGTTTAACATAAGAATCGTCACCATCGGATCGTATTAACGACGAGAGAGACGGAGCAGATGTGCGGGGAGGAGAACGCACAGGGGATGTACCGACACCGAGGTGCTAACTTTGTCACCCAAGGGTGGGTCCATCTATATACGAAATCATCGTGATATGGAGAAAAGGATGACAACAGCCGACGACGACGTGAGAAATTAGGGCGCTTCAACCGTTTTAGGTTATGATGCGCCGCCTGTGACATTGAAAGTAATTAAATGATTTATTACACACGCGCAATTGTAGAGAACGGCGACTTGTTACAGCGACCAATAAATTAAATTAATTAATTTTTGTAGGATGCCCGCTGTAGGGTAAACACATCAGATTTAACCGGTGTCTCTTCAGGTGACTTACTAGGTATATTGCGGATAGGACAATTGTGAAGGGATGTCCGAGGACTATTTAAGAGGACCCAATCCCTTGCATTCGCATTAACGACTGAGAAATACCTCGGAAATATATTTCAGTTAGGATTGCCGGTCTCGACGGGATTCGAACTCGGGACCTCTCGAATCAGAGTCGAGAAGGAGTAAGCCAAAAAGACGACGTGATAAACTAGGGCGCTGCAACCGGTTAGGTCATATATTGCGCCGCCTGTGATATTGACGTCATATTATGTTTTATGATGTATGATGAATAATTACATGGGAAAAAAGTTCATAAATTGAGATTGTTGTTTGCTTGTTTGGATTTAATGTTGATTTCTAAGTTTGTAAAAGAAAAGAAGAGGATATAGAGATGATAGTTATTGCAAAAGAAACAACTAATTTGTATTATTTGTTACAATGTTTGTGTAGTGTGTCTGCATGCAAACCGTCAGGTTATATTTTTGTGCCACTCATAACATTGGATATTTTTTAGATTAGATCATTAAGTTTTATTTAGTTTTTTGGATTAAGAGCGCGTAAACCGTTACGTCATAATGCGCCACTTTAGTCTGGGGGATATGGGGAGGAGGGCCCCATGGTCAGAACCAGCCACGGAAAGGAAGAGAAAAAGGGGGGTTCTCACGTCGTGGTCGTCATCGTCTTTTTCATCGTTCGTGTTGTCATGGTCGTCGTCGTCTTTAGACAGGTCGTCAAGGGGATGGGGAGATATTTTGATTCATAAAGTTTAGGGGGCGTCAACCGTTAGGTCAAAATGCACCACTTAAGCCTACAGAGGTTATGGGGAGGAAAGTCCCATGCTGGCTTGAACCAGCCACGGGTGGGGATAGGAAAGGGGCTGCTCACGTCGTGTTCGTCATGCATTATCTTTGTTAGCGTTCGCTCTGTCATGGTCGTCGTCAGAGAGGTCGTCAAGGGAGGGGTGAGAGGTCCCTGACGACGACTGCCCGAGCTCGCCTCTAGTTTCGGAGAGTTTAAATACTTCTCTACGAGATGGACTGTGTATTTCATCGACTTTTACGATTAGCAGAGCTATGCTCTGACGAATTTCTTCTCCGGTCCCAAATAAAATGATAAGAGTTTAAATTATATGGTTTGAATTGATACGACATCCGCGATATCCGTTTTAGCCGACTCAGAACACTTAATAAAATACGAAGATTTTAAAACTTCACAAATTGAAACCTTGGAACTAATACTCTGTTCTCTCCTTGCAGGTCTGATGGTCCAGACGCAGCAAGTCTCCCCCGACAGCACCTCCCCTAACTCTTCTCTCCCCGGCGCCCCACGCGACCCCGACCTCTCCCTCTCCCCCTCTTCCTACCACCCCCACGACGCCGACTCCACGCTGCCCAAGCACCCCGACGACGAGTCCGCCACCGAGGACGTCGACTCTGACCACGAGCCCGAGGAAGCCAACACCCAGCCCGGCCAGAAGAAGCGCAAACGTCGCGTCCTCTTCTCCAAGGCCCAGACTTACGAGCTGGAGCGGAGGTTCCGACAACAGAGGTACCTCTCCGCTCCGGAGCGCGAGCACCTCGCCAGCATCATCCGACTCACACCCACACAGGTCAAGATCTGGTTCCAGAACCACAGGTACAAGACGAAGCGCGCGCAGCAAGAGAAGGGGATTCACGAGAGCCACTCTTCAGTCAACACGCTACCGAGCCCGCGGAGGGTGGCGGTGCCCGTGCTAGTCAGGGACGGCAAGCCGTGCATAGGCGGCGGTGGGAAGGAGAGTCAAGGTCAGGGCATGACGGGACACCATCTTGTGATGCCATCGTACTCGCACCCGCTCATACACCCTCAGCCACCCAGAGTATGGTGGTAGGGGTATAATAATTCAAATTGTTCATAGCAAAGTATTCGAATATTTTGCGTGCGTGTGGATTGATGACTTTACAATCAAGTTGTAGAAATTGTTTAAATAATGTCTATACTTTTGGTGTAAACATTGCAAACACATTAGACAAGAATGGATTTTAATGTGAAACAATTACTACACACCCATGATAATGATTGCTGTTTTATCACTTGCAAATTTGTTGACTTTTGCGTATTGTGTTCACTAAGAAGGAAATACCATTCCATGTTTAAAATTATTCCTTCGCTAATTCTATTAAGAATTCACGTAACGTAGGCCTACGTTCAACAAGGAATAATTCATGAATGAGCTTAACTTTGTATCGAAGTTACCATCGTTCTTGTCAATGCAAACACTGAACAATGACAAAGACGAAAAAAATATTATAAAATATACAATGCGAAGTTAAAAATCGACAATGATAAAAATATTGCAAATTCTAGTCTGCTAGATTATTAATGATTGCATTTCACAGTGAATAGATAATATCCTTATTTAATTAGTTTATTAAGGGTTAAGGAAATAGTTCCTTAATGAAATGTCAAACATGTATATAAAAACTGTTATATTAAAATATAATCGCGAATTAAAATCTACAATGGAAATGGTCTGTAAATATATCACGGATGAATTAAAAGCTCCTTTTTCTAAGTCCCTGTTAAGCTTGTAAATAAAATTTCTAAGCTTAAAACTTAATTCATACTTTACTGTTCTGTATTTATAATGTCGGACGCCTATGTAAACCTACCGTTTTTGAAAATATTACGGCTAATTGACATTGTATTTTCTATTAGGGCACTGCCACGTCAGTTTAATTCTATGCACATGTTATCTACACAGATAGCCTAATAAGTTCTAGGTTCCAGGGACCATTCTAGAACGGCTAAGGGAAGAGAAGAGTAATAAGGTTTGTGTTGAAAATGTATAAACTTAGGAAGTTTCTCTTAAAACTCTGCAAATGTATCCAATAAAAGTAACTCCTATACCACAACATTATTTTCCTTCATTCTTACAACAATTCAATTTTGTTGTAATCAATGTATTAAATATTGCCATCTACATAGACACTCCACCATTTGAAATTGTATTTATGATGTCAAGTGGTTTGCTTCTCTTTCTTTCACCGTTTGGGAAACGGAAATTACAGTAAAGTGTTAAAAATGGGCTTACAATGTATCAATGTAAATGTAATACACCTGCACCTGTTTTGTAGAAATTTGTGTGGAAACGGTGCATTTGTGAATCATTTCATTCATCATTTGATTATTCATTCAAGAGTACAATTATCATTATTTGAGTGCAAATATCGGTATTAAACGACGATGACACGTTATTGAAAGAGTAAAAAATTTATCCATTGATGATCAAACAAAACAATTTATTTAACTTGGAATGTTATTTTAAACTGTTCGAGTAAAGTTGAGATTAATAATTTAGCTGAATTAATTTTATTTTGCATCCAGAAAAGCAATTTTTTTTTAAACAACGTTCACACATTCTACAGTTCAATTTATCTTTTAAATACCCATTAAGTGTGTATATATTTGTAAATAAACGTTTAAATACATAAATAAATTAGTACAAATCAAAACCTTTTGTGTTTTAACATCATAATAAAAATCCAAAACCTGTACTGGTTATAAGGTGTTTTATTAAACACAAAATTGTAGATAGTATACATATTAGTATGAAATGTTTTAAGTTATTGTGAAGAGGATTTTGGATTGAATGTAAATTACTTCAAATGTTTAAAGAAATATATATATAATTTCAACAAAAAATATGTTTCTTGACTTAGTTTTTTTTTAGATTCTTACATATCACAATGACATCAACCATTTCATTCATCATCATCATCCTTCAACATTCCATAATTCTAATAAAATATTTAACAGCATGTTTCTATATTATTTGCAATTACTCAAAAGGTATATTCTACGTTATTCTGTATAGATTAAAATTATTTTAGAAAATTTTAAAAATAACGTTTAGGCCTATTTGATGATGGACTCGTCAACCGTTAGGTCATAAATTAAGGAGAAAAATCCCATTCCGGTCAGAATCAGCAACGGGTAGCGGGAGGTAAAAGGGGGCGGGGGTCCTCACGTCGTAAACGTCATCGTCTATGATGTCATGGTTGTCGTCGTCGGGGTGTCGTCGAGGGGAGGGGTATGAGACAACGCATGCCAGAGTTCGACACGCCTTGTGCGATCGGCAGAGATGCCTATGTCCAAGTTCAACCTCGGGGCAAGACGGGGGTACAGATCGTTGAAGATTTTATTGGTTTATTTGAATTAAGGACACATCAACCGTTAGGTCCTAATGCACCACACTACCCTAGGTTGTTTTTTATTTGGGGGGGAGGGGGGTTATTTGGATTACGGACGCGTCAACCGTTAGGTCATAATGCACCACTCTTACCTAGGTGGGGGGTAGGGGGGGAGGAGGGACCAATGCTGATCAGAACCAGCCACGTGTAGGGAGGGGGTGGAAGGGAGGGTTTCTCACGTCGCAGTCGTCATTGTCATTGTCATCGTTGTGGTGTCATTGTCGTCATCGTCGTCAAAGAGTGGTCAAGGAAAGGGGACAAGGACCCCGACGATGATTGCCAGAGATCGCCTCTATTTTCGGGGAGTAAAATACGACCCTTCATACTAGCTGATGTTTGCGAGGTGGACTTTTTCTCTTGAATCGCCTTGTACGATTAGCAAAGTCATGCTCTGGGCTTATTCTACCCTGGACCCATCAGACGGGGGTTTTTAGTTTACAAAAGAAAAGAAAATGCTTTGGGATGATGGTAATTGCAAAAGAGAAATTTCTTATTTGAATAAAAATGACATTTGTTTGATGTGAATTAAATTTGATTAAAGTTTGTCACTGTTCCGTTATCATATGATAGAAGTTCTTCGTGTGATTTTTGTTTATTTGGATTAAGGACGCGTCAGCCGTTAGGTCATAATGCACACTCTAACCTAGGGGGGGGGGGGGAGGGAGGGGGAGCCCATGATAGTCAGAACCAGCCTCGAGTAAGGGGTGGAAAGGGGGGTTCTCACGTTGCGGTCGTCATCGTCTTTGTCATCGTTCGTGGTGTCATTGTCAGGGAGGTCGTCAAGGGAAGGAGGCAATGTCCCCGACGACGATTGCCATAGCTCGCCTCTAGTTTCGGGAAGTAAGATACTCCGCTCTTTCTAGCTGATGTTTGCGAGGTGGACTTTTTCTCTTGAATCGCCTTTTACGATTAGCAGAGCCATGCTCTGGGCCAATTCTACTCCGGGCCCAGACGGGGTTGGGAGGGGGTTAGGAGGGGCCCATGCTGGTCAGAACCAGCCATGGTTAAGGGGTGGAAGGGGGGTTTCTCATGTCGCGGTCGTCATCGTCTTTGTCATCGTTCGTTGTGTCATTGTCATTTGTCAATTGTCATCGCCGCCAGGGTGGTCGTCAAGGGAAAGGGGAGGTGTCTTTGACGACAATTGCCAGAGCTCGCCTCTAGTTTCGGGGAGTAATATACTCCGCTCTTACTAGCTGATGTTCGCGAGGTGGACTTTTTCTCTAGAATCGCCTTTTACGATTAGCAGAGGCATGCTCTGCCAATAAATAATAATAAACCTGTATAAGCATTGCTTGCATTGCATGGGTTTGTGGGTGTATGTGGCCAGGTCACGGGAATGTAACATTTATAGCGTGACAGTGTATCACGCGAAACCACTGAATACAATGGCAGTTGTGATAGCGTTTTTTTTTTTTTGTTTATTTGGATTAAGGACGCGTCAACCGTTTGGTCATAATGCACCACTCTAGCCTAAGGGGGGGGGGAGGAGGGGCCCATGCTGGTCAGAACCAGCCACGGGTAAGGGGAGGAAGGGGGGTTTCTCACGTCGCGGTCGTCATCGTCTTTGTCATCGTTCGTTGTGTCATTGTTATCGTCGCCGGGGGGTCGTCAAGGGAAGGGGGCAAGGTCCCCGACGACGATTGCCAGAGCTCGCCTCTAGTTTGGGGAGTTAGATATTCCGCTCTTACTAGCTGATGTTTGCGAGGTGGACTTTTTCTCTTGAATCGCCTTTTACGATTAGCAGAGCCATGCTCTGGGCCAATTTTTACCCCGGGCCCAGACGGGGTTTGTGATAGCGGGTGTTCGCACTGTCCATTCCACTGAATGCTATTTTTCCTATTAAAAAATATCGATATTTGGTGTTGGTTGTTGCTCACTCGTCGAATGCGTCGGGGCCTACAGGGTTGGCTTGGTCGCTTTGATTTACTGTCCCCCACTGATAATCAGTTATATAACTGAGTGGGTAGTCTCAAATTCAATTTATTTACAATTTAATTTAAGCATGTTTCCCTAGGAAAATAAAACGGCCTTAAACTGATTGATTATCTGTTTGCGAATATCCCAAAACCCTATACACACAATCATACGACGACGTGAGGAACTAGGGCGCTTCAACCGGTTAGGTCATATTGCGCCGCCTGTGATAATGAAAGTTGATGAGATGAGTTAATGGTGTGTTTGATGATTAGATTGTTTTCTAAGTGTATAAATAGTTTGGTTTATTTGGATTAAGGACGCGTCAACCGTTAGGTCATAATGCACCACTCTAGCCTAAGGGGGAGGGGGAGGAGGGGCCCATGCTGGTCAGAACCAGCCACGGGTATAGGGGAGGAAGGGGGGTTTCTCACGTCGCAGTCGTCATCGTCTTTGTCATCGTTCGTTGTGTCATTGTCATCGTCGCCGGGGGTCGTCAAAGGAAGGTCCCCGACGTCGATTGCCAGAGCTCGCCTCTAGTTCGGGGAGTAAGATACTCCGCTCTTTCTAGCTGATGTTTGCAAGGTGGACTTTTTCTCTTAAATCGCCTTTTACGATTAGCAGAGCCATGCTCTGGGCCAATTCTATTCTACCCCGGGTCCAGACGGGGGTTATAAGTTTACAAAAGAAAAGAAAATGCTTTGGGATGATAGTAATAGCAAAAGAGAAATTTCTTATTTGAATAAAAATGAAATTTGTTTGATGTGAATTGAATTTGGTTAAAGTTTGTCACTGTTCCGTTATCATATGATAGAATTTCTAAATGTGAGAATAATGATAATCCTAGATACCTTTTGGCCTAAGCATGTTTCCATAGGAAAATAAACGGCTTAAGAGGGATGGACACATTTGGCTGTTAGCAAATAGCTATTCGCTCGGCCAAGATGCATCCGACGTATATGAAACTTTGCAAAGTTGTCAATAAAGCATACATAGACAGCCCTGTGGTCATAGATTTTCCAAATTTTGACTTAATCAGTCAGAAAAAAATCACGAATATGGTCAATTTTAGAGTTTTTAGCAAAATCAAAATTCGTGAAAACTTATTTAATTTTTATAAATTATTTTAAAACAAAATTTACAAATGTGTTACTGTAGAGCCCTATAATTCCACATTTGTGACATATGTTCAAAATTTCAGACACCTGTGGTGTCAGTTGGCCGAGCGAACAGCAATTTGCCTAAAACGCATGTCCTATACTCTCTTAAACTGCTTGAGTATCTGTTTCTGTTTGCGAATTGATTGGAATCCCCATTTAAACTCAAGAAAACACAGCTAATTTCCTAATAACCTCGCTGACCGTAACAAGAGTCAACTACGCTAACCGCTAATCATCAAACTGACGGTTACTAGCTCGCAATAGCGTGGATCGTAGCACGCGGTCGGCCGGTGTAATCAACCCCCCTATCACAACTGCCATTGTATTCAGTGGTTTCGCGTTGTGCACTGTCACGCTAATTATTACATTCCCATGACCTGGCCACATACACCCACAACCCCATGCAAGCAATGTTATATACGACCGGGATAACTGATTCATTGGGGCAAGGAATCGATCGATAGATGACACGTGGTATCTTTTCAACACGATAGTATTTTAGATAGCTCATTGCATCGTTATTATTTATAAATAGTAATGTTTAAATAAAAAAAGTATAATATTAGTTTATACCACATATTTATTTCAATTGTCAAATCGATTAATTTAAATCAGTCTTATTAAATAAGCAAGGGTACGCGGGCACCGCTACAGACGTTCATGTCGAACGACAACTTGAGAAAAAACGCGCTTCAACCGGTTAGGTCATATTGCGCCGCCAGTGATATTATGGTGTTTGATGATTTTATTATTAAAGAAAAGAAAATTATAGCAATGATATAGTATTAAGTAAATTACTTTGAATTAAATATTTTAAGTTTTTCATATATGATTGGGAGAGATCAAATTGCGTGCACAAGGCATCGTATTTTCTACATTCTGCTAACATATTATGACGAACGGTTAAAGGTACATACCGACAGTGTTGGCTCAGGCGTTAAGCGCGCGAATGTGATTCGAGAGGTACCAGTTTAAAATCCCGTCGAGACCGGCAATCCTGACTGAAGGTTTTTTCCGAGGTTTGCCTCAGTCGTTAATGCGAATGCAAGGGATTGAGTCTTCGGACATCCTTTCTATCGGCAACATACCTAGTTATAGGCACCTGAAAAGGGGCATGAATTGCCCTGGGCAGGCTTCCCACAAAAGTTATCAAATGAAATGTACATCACATGTGTCATATTTGAGAACAACCATTTCTCTGGTTAAGAGGCAAGGGCGTATGAGTAGTGGCCAAAAGAGTGAGCGAAGTGACTTAGGTCCGGAATTTCAATGTCCAGTTAAGTGGCAAGTAAATTTAACTGCCACACAACTTGTTATTTTTTTGGTTTATTTGGATTAAGGACGCGTCAACCGTTAGGTCATAATGCACCACTGGTCAGAACCAGCCACGGGTAAGGGGAGGAAGGGGGGTTTCTCACGTCGCGGTCGTCATCGTCTTTGTCATCGTTCGTTGTGTCATTGTCATCGTCGCCGGGGGGTCGTCAAGGGAAGGGGGCAAGGTCCCCGAAGACGATTGCCAGAGCTCGCCTCTAGTTTCGGGGAGTAGGATATTCCGCTCTTTCTAGCTGATGTTTGCGAGGTGGACTTTTTCTCTTGAATCGCCTTTTACGATTAGCAGCGCCATGCTCTGGGCCAATTCTACCCCGGGCCCAGACGGGGGGCTTGTTCATGCATTCAGTGATGGTAAAGGTGCCAGGTCATAAGTCATCAGCGACTATACATATCTTATCTTATGTTTGCGAGATGGACTTTGAATCCCTTTTCACCTTCAACGTTTGGCAGGGGAACCCTAAACCGGTAGCGCAGCCCCCGTCTGGGCCCGGGGTAGAATTGGCCCAGGCATGGCTCTGCAATCGTAAAAGGCGTTCAAGAGAAAAGTCCTACCTTGCAAACATCAGCTAGCAAGAAGGGTGTAATTACTCCCCGAATCTAGAGGCGAGCTCTGGCAATCGTCGCCGGGACCTTGCCCCCTTCCCTTGACGACCCCCCGGCGACGATGACAAGACAATGACACCACTGAACCTGACAAGACAATGACGACCGCGGACTGAGAACCCGCCCTACCCTTTTCCCGTGGCTGGTTCTGACCAGATGGGCCCCTTTTCTCCCCCCCCCCCCCCTAGGTTGTTTGCGAGTGCATTATGACCTAACTTTGACGCTCCTTACCAAATAAACCAACCTAAGCGCAGAACATGAGAAATTCGGGTGCCTAAACCAGTTAGGTCATATTGCGCAGCCTGTGATATTTTAAGTTAATACATTCAACTATTGTGCGTTTGATTTTTATATTGTTTTCTAAGTTCATAAAAGTCGCGATGATAGTGATAGCGGAAGAAAAATTATTTATGTGTTTATGAAAAATGAACATGTTTTAATGAGAATGAAAACTTGTGTAAGTGTATCGCCGTTTGTCCCTGGCTAGTAATTATGGTTTAACAACTAGGAAAACGCTTAAGTCCCGCCGCGTTGTTGGATGAGCGTAATTGGATTTGTTGCATTGACCTGCCATGTGTTATGCGGATTCACTTGTTCTGTGAAAAAATTATCACTAAGTCGAAGATTTTTAAAATTAAATTAAATATAATAAAAAATTACCTTTCTTTTTTTATTTGTTTTATTAATCGTTAATTTAAAAAAAGAAAAAAAAGTAAAATTGCGATTTTCATAATAAATAATTGTTCGATTGCGCTCAAATTTTACACGAATATATAAATTCATGAAATTAAGGTTCTGTGAAAAAAGCATTACAATAAGATAAAGCATGTAGGTGTTATAAGTCAAAGAAATGTTTAAAAAAAATGTAAAATTTTGATTTTCATCAGACGAATATCTTAATTCATAAAATTAAGGTTCTGTGAAAAAATCATTAAAATCGGATTAAGCATGTACGTGTTTTAAGTCGAAGAAATTTTAAAAAAAAATCGTAAAATTGCGATTTTCATGAGAAATAATTTTCCGATTGCGCTCAAAAACGTGGCAGAGTTCAGAGATTTCGAAGGCCTCCATAAAATTTCATCGCAATCGGAGTATCGGTTTAGCCGGAATCGTGCCAACAAACAGACAAAAATACAAAGAAAAAAGCAAAAAAAAACATTCCGGATTTTTTTCTCCAGTGAAGTGAAATGGAATCTTCGCTTCGCTCGCTACGCCGCTACGCTCATCCAATGAACAACTTTAAACATGTGTGAAAGCAAGCATGCGCAAAGATTGTTGCGTTTGCAGACTTGCGTCCGTATTCGTCAAATGAGTTGCAGAGTCGGGAAAGTTGCGTCGCATGGATGTTACTAGGAAAACGCTTAAGTCCCGCCGCGTTGTTGGATGAGCGTAATTGGTGCATTGAGCTGCCATGTGTTATGCGGATTTTCTGTTGTTCTGTGAAAAAATCATTACTTAGTTGAAGATATTTTTAAAATTAAATTAAATTAAATAAAAAATTAATTTGAATTTAATTTTTTTTTAATTAATCGTAATTTTAAAAAAGGAAAAAATCGTAATATTGAAATTTTCATAAGAAATAATTATTCGATTGCGCACAAATTTTACACGAATATATTAATTCATAAAATTAAGGTTCTGTAAAAAAATCATTACAATCGGATAAAGCATGTAGGTGTTATAAGCTGGAGAAATTTTAAAAATTGAAAAAAGTCGTAAAATTGCGATTTTCGTAAAAAAAAAGTTTTTTGATAACGCTCAAATTTCACATGAATATATCAATTCATGAAATTAAGGTTCTGTGAAAAAATCATTACAATCAGACAAAGAATGTAGGTGTTGTAAGTCGAAGAAATTTTTAAAAAATCGAAAAAAATCGTAAAATTGCGATTTTCATGAGAAATAATTTTCAGATTGTGCTCACAAACGTGGCAGCTCTAAGTTCAGAGATTTCGAAGACCCTTATAAAAATATTTCATCACCATCGGAGTATCGGTTTAGCCGGAATCATGCTAACAAACAGACAAAAATACACTAAAATAAAGAAATAGAAAATAAAAATAATCATTCCGGATTTTTTTCTCCAGTGTAGTGAAATGGAATCTTCGCTTCGCTCGCTACGCTCATAACTAAATTACGACGATGTGAGAAACTAGGGCGCTTCAACCGGTTAGGTTATATTTATTGAGCTGCCTGCTTGATATTGAATCTTGAAAGTTAATTAAATGGGTTGATGGTTTGTTTGATGATTATATTGTTTTCTAAGTATGTAAAAGAAAAGAAAATGATGGTGGTGATAGTTATGACAAAAGAAAATTTATTTATGTGTTGATTTTTTGATTTTATTGGATTAAAGGCGCGTCAACCGTTGGGTCATAATGCGTCACTTTAGCCTAGGGGATTTGGAGAGGAGGGGCACATGCTGGTCAGAACCATTGCCACAGATTGATGTGAAGATGAAGAAGATGTGTTTGACTTTGATGGGAATTAAATTTTGTTAAATAATTTATACTTTGAATGAGAAATTTAGAAAGTTTGTCGTAGGTCAGTAACGATACACAATTGTTATAGTGGAAGTTGGAACTATAAAGTGGTGGAACATGCCCTTCCTATGAATGCAAATGCAATACGTAGTTCTTCACTTTCTTATCATTTGCAAGGTCGATGATTGCAATAATTATTATTACAACCGCACTTGTCGATTGCATCCAAGATCCAGGATAATCAGAACTTGCATTTGCTTATCAATCTGTTAATCAAACTGCATTGCAATACATAATGTCATTAAATATTGTTTTGTCTTAATTTCTATAAAAATAGTTGAAAATATTTTTAATTATTTAAAATTCAAATGCGCGTCAACCGTCAGAGCAAATGGAATCACGGACGATTTGCCAGGCGGACAATTTGCCAGGGTCTATTTTGAGGGGCTAGGACAATTTGCCAGGCAAGTGTATGAGGTCACGGTGGGGCTAGGACAACTTGCCAGGCTAGAGTGTGACGTCACTGAGAGGCTAGGACAACTTGCCAGGCATTATTGAAGGGCTAGGACAACTTGCCAGGCTAGAGTGTGACGTCACTGAGAGGCTAGGACAACTTGCCAGGCATTATTGAAGGGCTAAGACAACTTGCCAGGCTGGTGTTAACATTGATAGGAGCACATGGTAACACATATCTGAACTGCAGGAAGAGTAATGCCAAGCACCGAACGAGACATGAGACATACACATACAAAGCAGCGTCGAAACCCAGGGACAAGGTGGTAGTTCTTGTCAGAATCCTGAAATTCAGGAGATGGCCCAAGTATCACCCCCTCCCCCCCCCCTTACCCATACAGGCGCGTCGGAAGTCTATTTTGCCAGGGGGGGCAAACTTTACCAGGAAAAGTACATGCTTCTATACATAGTTACATATGGTTACATAATATGCAACTAATGTCCTTGAGTCAGTGGCGTGTGCTAGAATATATTTCGGGGGGGGGGAGGGGGGCTTAGACGAACAACGTAATGGAAGGGGTGGCCCCCACAATAGCGCCGCAGGCAGTTTTTTTTTAAATTCGTATTTTTGAAGTGGTTTTTAAATTAAATGTTTTGCGTAAACCAACATGATTTTATAAGAATATAACATTAAAGCTAGGATTTCGGGGGGTGGGGGGGGGGGGGGGGGGCACTCAAGCCTACCCACCCCTCCCCGGATACGCGCGCCACTGCCGTGTATATTGGTAGCTATTAGTAGTGAAAAGTACTAAACACTTTGCGACGATCACTAGTTTTGTTTACAAACTTGGTCAGATTTGGTCTATCTCTATCTATATCTATCACACTGGCTAGCTTCTTATGAAGTAGTAGCAGATGATCTCATTTGAGAACGATTCTCCCTTGTAACACGTTTTAGGGCACTAAATGATCGTTCGGAGGTTGTTGCCGATGCTAGTACATAAGCTAAGCTCTATGTACAGTAGCGGTCATCGCGACTCGCGAGACTGCAGCGGTTTCGTCTTTCTCTCGATTTGTGCTCGTTTTCTTGCATGAGGGGGGGGGGGGGGGGGGGCTGTTTGTGCCAAGAGAAATCAACTGTCTACGGATACATCCAAACCCAAAAAATAATACAATATCTGACTGACATCTCTGAGATACTTTCCATCTTTACAAGAAAGTGCGAAGCTAGTTACACTAATCAATGTTTGTAATTGTATTTGACACCCCCACAATAGCGCCGCAGGCAATTTTTTGAAAAATACGTATTTTTGAAGTGGTTTTTATGTGTTTTAGAAGTAGTTATGGGGCTTTGCTGAACGAAAAAAAAAAAAGATAAAAGATGAATCAAACGAAAACACACTTATTTTGGTTAATTTGTCATTTTTCTAGGGGGGGGGGGGGGCGAGAAGATACTTTCGCCTCCCCTCTGTAAGCTCAGGGGGGGAAAGCTACCCCCTGCCCCCCCGGCTCCGACGCCGCTGAACCCATAGAAAATTGAAGAATTTATAAAATAATAAGGTTTTGGTTCGTTATAGTTATTCGATTGTATTCCAAATAATTGGGAATTTGCATAAGTTCCAGATATCGGTAAAAGTATCTGCAATATATAGATATTCTTCTATAAATTATATAAACGTTAATTTGAGTTTTTTTGGATGAGCGTAGCGAGCGAAGCGAAGATTCCATTATACTACACTGGAGAAAAAAATCCAAAATGTTTTTTTTTTCATTTTTTCTTTTTGTATTTTTGTCTACCACACGATTCCGGCTAAACCGATACTCCGATTGCGATGAAATTTTATGGAGGCCTTCGAAATCTCTAAACTTAGAACTGCCACGTTTTTGAGCGCAATCGGAAAATTTTTTCTCATAAAAATCGCAATTTTACGATTTTTTTCGATTTTTAAAAAATTTCACGTCTTATAACACCTACATGCTTTATCCGATTGTAATGATTTTTTCACAGAACCTTAATTTAATGAATTAATATATTCGTATGAAATTTGAGCGCAATCGAATAATTATTTCTTATGAAATTCGCAATTTTAATTTTTTTTTTTTAAATTACGATTAATTAAAAAAATTAAAAATTAAAGTTTATTTTTTAATTAATTTAAATTAATTTTTAAAAAAATTCAACTTAGTCATGATTTTTTCACAGAACAACAGAAAATCCGCATAACACATGGCAGCTCAATGCACCAATTACGCTCATTCAACAACGCGGCGGGACTTAAGCGTTTTCCTAGTAACACCTACATGCTTTATCCGATTTTAAAGGGGTATTTAACCGCTACACTCAAAAAAAATATTTCATTCAGGCTATAACTAGTAATGAATTTAGCAATTAACAGAAAAATTACTGGGGCCACCATGACCTCCCAAAAAATTGTCAAACATGACATTTTTCGAGCTAGGTCCCATCGGCAAAAATCTCCCATAAGAAATAACATAGGGACGATCTATATGCCCCGTGACCTTGGAGGATTTCGATCCAAAAAATATTGGTCATTATTGACGTAATCTACAGCCTTTTCTGCAAATTCTCTATATTTTGTTTTGTAATTTGGGCAAGCAGTTCGGTCAAAATATGCTGATTACCAAGATGGGGTGTGATTTTGGATTGCATATTTTTGAGTGTTTGAGGGTATATTTGGGCACACTTTCAAGACACGATGTTATAAAGGGGCATTTTAGATTGGTATATGCTCTAGTATCTATGTGAATCAAAAAAGAAGCAGGTTAAAGCCGGTTTAAGAAATTTTCCAAAACACCAATCTTCGCAAATTTCTGGATAAAAAAAATTAAAAAATTCGTGTTAAATCACAGTGACAAGATATAATTTTTAAACGGTCATTTAAGTGTAGTATTGTGCTATAGATGACGTGGTAAAAAATAATTTTATGGGGTTTTAGCCCCTTTAATGATTTTTTTACACAACCATAATTTTGTGAATTTAGGCATTCGGGTGAAATTTGAGCGCAATCGAAAAACTATTTCTCATGAAAATCGAAATTTTACGTTTTTTTCTTTTTTAAAACAATTCTTTGACTTATAACACCTACATGCTTCATCCTATTGTAATGAATTTTTCACAGAACCTTAATTTTATGAATTAATACATTCGTGTGAAATTTGTGCGCAATCGAATAATTATTTCTTATTAAAATTTTAATATTACGATTTTTTCCTTTTTTAAAATTACGGTTAATTAAAAAAAAATTAAGTTAATTTTTATTGGATGAGCGAAGCGAAGACTTCAATTTGACTTTGCGTTTTTTTGTTTGATTTTTACTTACGTTACCCCAAGAAAAATAGGCGGGTGTTTTGTTTTTGTTAGTTTTTTGTCTGTTTGTTCGCTCTCTACCGGGCAAACGGCATATGCGATCTTGATGAAAATTGGAGGGGACCTTCGCAATCTCTGAAATTAGAGCTGTATTGTCTTTGGGTACAATCGAAGAAATAGTTCTCATAAATATCGTACTTTTACGATTTTTTTCGATTTTTAGTGCGATATTTTCGTGATATTTGGCAAACGGCTACTCCGATATTGATGAAACTTTATAGGAACGTTTAAAATCACTGAAATCATATATGTTATGATTTAAGAGACATTTGAAAAACTAGGAAAACGCTTAAGTCCCGCCGCGTTGATGGATGAGCGTAATTGGTGCATTGAGCTGCATTGTGTTACGCGGATTTTCTGTTGTTCTGTGAAAAAATCATTACTTATTCGAAGATTTTTTTAAAATTAAATTAAATTAAATTAAAAATTAACTTAATTTTTTTAATAAATCGTAATTTTTACGTAACTTTAAAAAAAGAATAAATCGTAAAATTGCAATTTTCATAATAAATAATTATTCGATTGCGCTCAAATTTTACACGAGTATATTAATTCATAAAATTAAGGTTCTATAAAAAAATCATTACAATAGGATAAAGCATGTAGGTGTTATATGTCAAAGAATTGTTTAAAAAAAGAAAAAACCCGTAAAATTTCGATTTTCATGAGAAATAATTGTTCGATTACGCTCAAATTTCACACGAATATCTTAATTCATAAAATTAAGGTTCTGTTAAAAAATCATTACAATCGGATATAGCATGTAAGTGTTATAAGTCGAAGAATTTTTTAAAAAATCGAAAAAAATAGTAAAATTGCGTTTTTTATAAGAAAAATTTTCCCGATTGCGCTCAAAAACGTGGCAGTTCTAAGTTCAAAGATTTTGAAGGCCTCCATAAAATTTCATCGCAATCGGAGTATCGGTTTAGCCGGAATCGTGTTAACAAACACACATAAATACAAAAAAAACAAAAAAAACAAAAACATTCCGGATTTTTTTCTCCAGTGTAGTGAAATGGAATCTTCGCTTCGCTCGCTACGCTCGCTACGCTCATCCAAATATTTCTTTTAGAAATCGTACTTTTACGATTTTTTCTCCGGTTTTTAATTCGATATTTTCGTGATGTTTGGGCCGATTTTGACCAAACGGGTGTGGGGCTACAACTTTTATATTTTATACTAGGAAAACGCTTAAGTCCCGCCGCGTTGTTGGATGAGCGTATATGGTGCATTGAGATGCCATGTGTTACGCGGATTTTCTGTTGTTCTGTGAAAAAATCATTACTAAGTCGAAGATTTTTTTAAATTAAATTAAATTATATAAAAAATTAAATAAATTTTTATAATTAAATTAAATAAAATAAAAAATTAACTTAATTGTTTTAATTAATCGTAATTTTTAAAAAGAAAAAAATCGTAAAATTGCAATTTGCATAAGAAATAATTATTCGATTGCGCTCAAATTTCACACGAATATCTTAATTTATAAAATTAAGGTTCTGTGAAAAAATCATTACAATCGGATAAAGCATGTAGGTGTTATAAGTCGAAGAAATTTTTTTTAAATCGAAAAAAATCGTAAAATTGCGTTTTTTATGTGAAAAAATTTCCCGATTGCGCTCAAAAACGTGGCAGTTCTAAGTTCAGAGATTTCAAAGGTCTCCATAAAATTTCATTGCAATCGGAGTATCGGTTTAGCCGGAATCGTGTTAAAAAACACACAAAAAAACAGAAAGAAAGAAAGAAAGAAGAAAAAAAAAAAAAAAAAAAAAAAAAAACATTCCGGATTTTTTTCTCCAGTGTAGTGAAATGGAATCTTCGCTTCGCTCGCTACGCTCGCTACGCTCATCCAATTAACATAAAGATTATGGTGATGTAGTGCCTCTTGAAAGAAAAAGTTGAAAAAGTTGGTCAAAATTCATAGAAATAAAGGTTTTAATATAAGCCTTTTACAGGTGTATAATGAACAAGTTATACTAGGAAAACGCTTAAGTCCCGCCGCGTTGTTGGATGAGCGTATATGGTGCATTGAGATGCCATGAGTTACGCGGATTTTCTGTTGTTCTGTGAAAAAATCATTACTTAGTCGAAGATTTTTTTTAATTAAATTAAATTAAATAAAAAATTAACTTAATTTTTATTATTAAATAAAACAAAATAAAAAATTAACTTAATTTTTTTAATTAATCGTAATTTTTTAAAAAGAAAAAAATCGTAAAATTGCAATTTGTATAAGAAATAATTATTCGATTGCGCTCAAATTTAACACGAATATATTAATTCATAAAATTAAGGTTCTGTGAAAAAATCATTACAATCGGATAAAGCATGTAGGTGTTATACGTCGAAGAAATTTTTAAAAAATCGAAAAAAATCGTAAAATTGCGTTTTTTATGAGAAAAAATTTCCCGATTGCGCTCAAAAACGTGGCAGTTCTAAGTTCAGAGATTTAGAAGGTCTCCATAAAATTTCATCGCAATCGGAGTATCGGTTTAGCCGGAATCGTGTTAACAAACACACAAAAATACAAAAAAAAAAGAAAAAAAAAAAGAAAGAAAGAAAAAAAAAAAAACATTCCGGATTTTTTTCTCCAGTGTAGTGAAATGGAATCTTCGCTTCGCTCGCTACGCTCGCTACGCTCATCCAATCAAGTAACTCTCGAGAAAGTAAGGAGATTGCACATAAAAACGTAATCATTGGACACAAATATTCCAAAAAAAAGCTCATCCAACAACGCGCCTGAAAAAGCGTTTGCGAAGCTTCCTTGAAGAATTTAATGTTTTTTTATGTTGTTTTTTGGTAAATTTGATAGCCTAAAGGTTCAGTTTATTTAATTAACATGAATTCACTGGGCCTTTACAACCTGTTAATCTTGGCTTCTTTTTAAAACTAGGAAAACGCTTAAGTCCCGCCGCGTTGTTGGATGAGCGTATATGGTGCATTGAGATGCCATGTGTTACGCGGATTTTCTGTTGTTCTGTGAAAAAATCATTACTAAGTCGAAGATTTTTTAAATTAAATTAAATTAATATAAAAAATTAAATAAATTTTTTTAATTAAATTAAATAAAATAAAAAATTAACTTAATTGTTTTAATTAATCGTAATTTTTTAAAAAAGAAAAAATCGTAAAATTGCAATTTGCATAAGAAATAATTATTCGATTGCGCTCAAATTTAACACGAATATATTAATTCATGAAATTAAGGTTCTGTAAAAAAATCATTACAATAGGATAAAGCATGTAGGTGTTATAAGTCAAAGAATTGTTTTTAAAAAGAAAAAAAACATAAAATTTTGAATTTCACGAGAAATAATTTTTCGATTACGCTCAAATTTCACACGAATATCTTAATTTATAAAATTAAGGTTCTGTGAAAAAATCATTACAATCGGATAAAGCATGTAGGTGTTATAAGTCGAGAGAAATTTTTTTTAAATCGAAAAAAATCGTAAAATTGCGTTTTTTATGTGAAAAAATTTCCCGATTGCGCTCAAAAACGTGGCAGTTCTAAGTTCAGAGATTTCAAAGATCTCCATAAAATTTCATTGCAATCGGAGTATCGGTTTAGCCGGAATCGTGTTAACAAACACACAAAAATACAGAAAGAAAGAAAGAAAGAAAGAAAAAAAAAAAAAAAAAAAAAAAAACATTCCGGATTTTTTTCTCCAGTGTAGTGAAATGGAATCTTCGCTTCGCTCGCTACGCTCGCTACGCTCATCCAATGACTAAAATTGTTATAAATAACACTCTATACAGCCCTACATTAGGCCTAATATCAGTACCGGTAAGCCATTTTTTCATGCAAAATAGCATTCAGCGCTCAAGAAAAAAAATTATTTATTTATTTATTTATTTATTTATTTATTTATTTATTTATTTATTTATTTATTGACGATTTAAATACAGCTTTACAGCCATTTTACATTAAATCTTATAACATAAAATCAACATTTTTTTTACATTTTTCTTTATCATAACCTTATAAACTATAGACCAAATCAAGATAACATAATATAACACATTTTATACAGCCAAACCCATTTACTTTTTAAAAACCCCCATTTACATACAATACACATTTATACATTAATTTATTTATACAATATTTATACGTCTAAGGGTCTCAGTTTTGATGTCCCCCAAAAAACCCCCTCTAAGGTGCGTCTGGGTTTATTAGTGGGAAAAGTGAAGTAAGAAACCCCCGGGAGGTTTTTGCAAATATTTTCAAACGAAGAAGACTAAAGGAAAATGATTTAAAAAAGTAGTGGGAAGGCGGAAAAAAAGAGATCTTTTAGTACGGAGGGGGGCCCGGGGGGTGGGGGTGTGGAACGGGAATGGGAGCCTTGTGGGGTTGGGGAAGGTTTTCCCAAAGTGGAAAGGGGGAAACACAATTTTATTTTGGGACCTAATTGGATGAGCGTAGGAGGGAGGAAGTTTCCCTTTCATTACACTGGAAAAAAAAAATCCGGAATGTTTTTTTTTTCTTTCTTTTTTTTTTTTTTTGGGTTTTTTTGGCTGTTTGTTAAACGTTTCCCGGCAAAAACGAAACCCAATACAATAAAAATTTTATAGGAGGCCTTGAAATTTTTGGAACTTAAAAACCCCACTTTTTTGAGCGCAAAAAAAAATTTTTTCCTCATGAAAACCCGCAATTTTCGTTTTTTTTCGTTTTTAAAAAAAAAAATACCCTTTGATTTAAAACCCCCTACATGTTTATTCGTTTTTAAATTTGATTTTTTCACAGAACCAAAATTTTTATGAATTTAAGATTCTTGTAAAAATTTGAGCGAAAACCGAAAAAATTTTTTTAAAAATCGTTTTTTTACAGGTTTTTTCTTTTTTCAAAACAATCTTAAATTTAAAAATAAAAAAACCCTACATGCTTTATCCGATTTTTTAATGTTTTTTTTCACAAACCCTTTAAATTTTTATGAATTAATATATTCTGTAAAAATTTGAACCATTAAATAATTTTTTCTTAGGGAAATCGAAATTTTTTTACGATTTTTTTTTTTTTTAAAATTTAAATTTTTTTTAAAAAATTTAAAAATTAAATTTTAAATTTTTTTTTTTTAAATTTAAAAATTAAAATTTTAAAAAAAAATCTTCAACTTAGCCATGGTTTTTTTTCAAAAAAACAAAGAAAACCCGCAAAAAACCCCTGGCAGCTCAAGGCAAAAATTTACGTTTCATCCAACAACGGCGGGGGAAAATTTAAAGTTTTTTCCCTAGTTTTGCCATTCAAAATGGATGAAATAAAGCCAGGGCCGACTTGATTACGAGAATTTAACGTTTTCCTTTATTAAAGGGGTTTTTAAACCCGGTAAACTCAAAAAATATTTTTCATTCAGGCAAACTAGAAAATGTTTTAAGAAATTTAAACAAAAAAAAATTATGGGGCCACCATGACCCCCAAAAAAATTGTCAAACGGGACTTTTTCGAGCTAGGTCCCATGGCAAAAATCCCCCATAAGAAATAACAGGGGACGATCTTTTTTGCCCCGTGCCCTTGGAGGATTTTGATCTAAAAAAATATTGGCCCATTTTTGACGTACTCGACACCCTTTTTTCGGGAAAAATTTTTCTATTTTTTGTTTTTTTAATTTGGGCAATAGTTTGGTCAAAATATGCTGATTACCAAGATGGGGTGTGTTTTTGGGAAAACGCATATTTTGCGTGTTTGGGGGGTTTTTTTTGGGGCAAAAGTTTAAAGGGACACGATTTTTAAAAAGGGGGGTTTTTTTAGATTGGTACTATGCTCTGTTCTATGTGGAAAAAAAAAAAGAAGCGGGTTTAAAAGCCTATTTGGGAAATTTTCCAAAACACCAATTTTCGGGGAATTTCTGGATCAAAAAAGTTCAACAATCGTGTTAAAACACATTTACAAGATTTTATTTTTTAAAGGGCCCCATTAACGGTAGTATTGTGCTATAGACCCAAGTGGAAAAAAAATAATTTTTGGGGGTTTTTTAAACCCCCTTTTAAGGATTTCATTTTTTTCTGTTCTTGGTGAAAATTCTAAAACGCGGCACTCGTTTCTTAAAAAATCGCAAGAAAAAATGATCCCACTGGGTCAAGCTGTTTTGTTTAGTGTCAGCAGCCTTTGGGCCCATTTTGGGGGAAACAATATTCCCAACAAAAATTTGGCAAAATGCAATTTTTATAATATGCTTTTGTGCGCCGGGTCATTTAGGGCCCCCGTAAAATCTGTAGAGAATCCCCAACTAAAACATTAGCCCATTGTTTTGGAAGTATTTTTTTAAACATTTTTTTTAAAAAATAATTTTGATTTAAAAACAATGGCCCCCAAAAAACACTCCCTTGGATCAAAACCGGAAATAACAGGAACCCAAGAGGGACGAGGCTCCTTTTATTCCCAACACGCTGCGTACGATTCCCTTGGGAAAGTCTTTTAGTAGGACGGGTTCACCGTGAATCCCAAAAAAACCGCTTAGAATCGGGTACAACGGTGGCGATAAATTACGGAGTCAAATGCTTTACCCAGAGTCAACGTAGGCTACATTAGTTGCTTTTTAATTTTAATGCTTTTAGTTTACATCGAAATAAAATAAGATTAGTAGTAAATAAATAAAAAAAAAACCTTAAAAAACAATTAAAAACACTAATAATGAAAAATTTGCGGTTTTTTATACATTTTATGAAGCAACCTCTTAAACAATTACGCCATCCAAAAAAGCGCCAAAAAAAAGGTTTTCGAAACTTCTTTGTAAGAAAAACCCCAAAAGTTGATAAAGACTTGGGAGAAGGTGGGAATTTCTTGTTTATCAGGGGAACCCTGTTTGTTTTGAGGGGGCCCGTGAAAGTAGGCAACCGTTTCAAAAAAAATGTGCGGGGAAAATTTTTTAAAGGGCAAAATTTGGGCCCCCAATAATTTTTGAAAAGAATAACTCTAAAAAAATTAAAAAAAAACGTTGTATAATTTTAGAAGAATATCTATTTTTTGCAGATACTTTTACCCATATCTGGGAAAATTTTGCAATTTCCCAATTATTTTGGGAAAAACAATCGACTTTTAACTAACT
Organism: Sweltsa coloradensis; assembly: GCA_024449915.1. Lineage (NCBI taxonomy): Eukaryota > Metazoa > Arthropoda > Insecta > Plecoptera > Chloroperlidae > Sweltsa > Sweltsa coloradensis. Next base: position 74,592 of record JAMZAV010001643.1, on the reverse strand, counting down.
AAAATATTTTTTTTATATTTAAAATTTTTCAAAATTTTTTATGGGTTTTTGGGGGGAGGGGGGCGTGCTTTGATTAGGGGGCAGATGCCCCCAGTTACAGGGGGATGCCCAGTTAAGGGGTTTGGATGCACAGTTACAGGGGGTTTGGAAAGCTGAGGGGCCAGGGGGAGGATGCTTCAATCTAGGGAGCCCGATGGACAGTTACAGGGGGAAGATGACAGTTTAAAAGGGGGGAGGATGCAACATTTACAGGGGTTTTGGGTGCCCCAGTTACGGGGTAGGGTGCTGAGGACCCGGTAGTGGATGCTTAGATCAGGGAGAGATGCACATTTTACAGGGGGAGGAGGGCCCCCGTTTACAGGGGTTTGGATGCAAAGTAAAAGGGGTTTGGAGGCACAGTAAACAGGGGGAGGATGCACAAATTTTCAGGGGGGAGGATGCTGAGGGCCAAAGGGGGGATCTTAGATTAGGGGGCAGATGCCAGTTACAGGGACCCGGATTTCACAGTTACAGGGGGGGGGGGGCACAGTTACCGGGGTATTTATGCCCGAGGACCAGGGCGAGGTGCTTAGATTTGGGAGCCCGATGCACAGTTACAGGGGTAGGATGCTGAGGACCAGGGAGAGGATGCTTAGATCAGGGAGCAGATGGGACATTAAGGGGTTTTGGATGCACAGTTACAGGGGGAGGGGGTTTAAGGGCCAGGGAGAGGATGCCTTTAAAAAATTTGGAGCAGAGCACAGTTAAGGGGGTAGGATGCACGTTACAGGGGGAGTAGCACAGGGTTAAAAGGGGTTTGGGAAAAGTTACAGGGGTAGGATGCACGGTTACAGGGGGAGGGTGCACAGTTACAGAAGTAGGTGCACAGTAAACAGGGGGGGAGGATGCACAGTTACAGGGTAGGATGCCCGAGGCCGGGAGAGGATGCTCAGTTACAGGGGGGGATGCACAGTTAAGGGGGAAAATGTGAGGACCAGGGGGAGGATTCTTAGATTAGGGAGGGAGATGCCCCAGTTTTGAGGGGTAGGGTGCACCCGTTACAAGGGTAGGAGACGGGGGAAACCCGGGAGAGGATGCTTGATCTGGGAAACAGATGCCCCAGTTACAGGGTAGGATGCCCCAGTTTAAAAGGGGTAGGATGCACAGTTACAGGGGTAAGATGCTGATCACCAGTGAGAGGATGCTTAGATCTAGGGAGCAGATGCCCCAGTTTTCAGGGGGGTTTGGGTGCACATTACAGGGGTAGGATGCTGAGGAACCCGGGGGAGGATTCTCCCGTTCCCCCGGGGTTTTTTTTGGGTTTGGATGCTGAGGAAACCCGGGGAACTTGCTTAGATCTTTGGGGGCAGATGCCCCAGTTTTCAGGGGGAAAATGCACAGTTACAGGGGTAGGGTGCACAGTTACGGGGTAGGTTGCCCCAGTTTCAGGGGTAGGATTTTGAGGCCAGGGGAGGATGCTTAGATTAGGGAGCAGATGCACAGTTAAAGGGGTAGGATGCACAGTTACCCGGGGTAGGGTCCAAAACCCGTTAAAAGGGTTGGGGTGCTGAGGACCAGGGGGAGGATGCTTATTCCCAGGGAGCCCGATCCCCAGTTTTTCAGGGGTAGGTGCCCCAGTTACAAAGGGGGGCGAGCACAGTTTTCAGGGGTAGGAGCTGAGAAAAAGGTAGGGATGCTTAGAAACTAGGGAGCAGATGCCCCATTTACCCGGGGGTAGGAGGCACAGTTACGGGGTTTGGAAAGCAAAGTAAAAAGGGGGAGGGGACAGTAACAGGGGTAGGATGCCCCCAGTTACAGGGGGAGGATGCTGAAGGGCCAGGGAGAGGAAAGCTTAGATTAGGGGGCAGATGCCCCCAGTTACAGGGACAGGATGACAAATTACAGGGGTAGGGTGACAGTTACAGGGGTAGGGTTTCGAGGACCAGGGCCCAGGGTGCTTAGATCTAGGGGGCAGATGCACAGTTTTAAAGGGGTTTGGATGCTGAGGGGCCCGGGAGAGGGCCCTTTGATTAGGGAAACAGATGCACAGTTACAGGGGTAAAATGCACAGTTTTAAAAGGGGGAAAAGGGACAGTTACAGGGGCAGGGTGCTGAGGACCAGGGAGGGATGCCCTTTAAAACTAGGGGGCAGATGCCCCAGTTACAGCGGTAGGGATGCACAGTTACAGGGGTAGTAGGCCCCCAGTTAAAAAGGGGTAGGATGCACAGTTAAAGGGGTAGGGTGCCCCGGTTAAGGGGGAGGAGCACAGTTACAGAAGTTTGGGGTGCACAGTAAAGGGGTAGGGGCCCCAGTTACAGGGGTAGGATGCTGAGGCACAGGGGAAGGATGCTCAGTTACAGGGGTTTTTTTTTTTTTTTTTTTTTTCCTTTTTTTTTTTTTTTTTTTTTTTTTTTTTTTTTCTTTTTTTTTTTTTAGGAGCCCCAGTTACAAAGGGAAAGGGGCTGAGGACCAGGGAGGGGGATTCTTAGATCTAGGGAGCAGATGCACAGTTAAGGAAAAGGGTAGGATGCACAGTTTCAAGGGGGAGTGAGGGCCAGGGGGAGGGTGCTTAGATTAGGGGGCCGTGGGCCCCAGTTTCAGGGGTAGGAGGCCCCAGTTAAAGGGGTAGGATTGGGCCAAACCCGTTTCAGGGGGAGGAAAGCTGAGGCCAGGGGGAGGTTTCTTAGATCTAGGGAGCAGAGGGACAGGTACAGGGGAGGATGCACCGTTACAGGGGGAGGGTGCCAAAACCCGGGGAGGTTCCCAGTTACAGGGGGAGGATCTGAGGACCCGGGAGAAGGGTGTTTGATCTAGGGAGCAGATGCACAGTTAAAAGGGGGAGGATGACAGTTAAGGGGTAGGATGCACAGTTAAAGGGAGGGTTTGGAATGTTTAGGACCAGGGAGAGGATGCTTGTTTTTAGGGGGGCAGATGCCCCAGTTACAGGGGGAGGATGCACAGTTTCAGGGGGAGGTTGGGCCAAAAAAGTTCCGGGGTTTGGATGCGGGGACCAGGGAGGGAGCTTTGTTTTAGGGGGAAAATGCAAAAATTTCAGGGGAGGAGGGACAAAAAATCAAAATTAAAAGGGGAGGGGGGAAAAACAGGGGAGGGGTGCACAGTTCAGGGGTTTTGGATGTGAGGACCAGGAGGGATGCTTAGATCTAGGGGGCAGATGGCCCCAATTTTCAGGGGCAGGAGGCCCCCGTTTCAGGGGGAGGATGCAAGGGAAAAGGGGGAGAGCCCAGGAACCCGGGGAGGATGCCCCCCCCAAAAAAAGGGGCCCCCCCCAAAAAACCCCCCCCCAAAATTTTCAGGGGGTAGGGTGCTGAGGAAACCCGGGTGAGGGATGCTTTGATCTAGGGAGCAGATGCACAGTTACAGGGGAAAGGGGTGCACATTACAGGGGGGGAAACCACAGGTTTAAAGGGGAGGTGTGAGGACCCGGGAGGATGCTTTAAAACTAGGGGGCAAAATGCAAAGTTACAGGGTAGGATGCCTTGGGGGGACCAGGGGAGGAGCTTTAGGGTCCTAAGGGGGGGGATGCCACGTTTTCAGGGGTAGGATGCCCCAAATTAACAAGGGGAAAAATGCACAGTTACAGGGGAGGATGCTGAGGACCAGGGAGAGGATGCCCCAAATTCAGGGGAGGGGGCACGTTACAGGGGGAGGAGGCCAAAGGTTTTAACCAGGGGAGATGCCCACGAAGGGGTAGGATGCACAGTTACAAGGGGGTAGGCCCGGGGGGGGTAACAGGGAGGGTGCACAGTTACAGGGGTTTGGAAAGCACAGAAAAAAGGGGGGGGATGCACAGGTTTCAGGGGAGGATGCTGGGACCCCTGGAGGGGGAAAAAGGGGGTCCCCCGTTTCAGGGGTAGGTGCACAGTTTACAGGGGGAAGGAATTGGGGGAACTGAGGGGCCAGGGAGAGGTTTCTTAGGGTCTGGGGCGATGCCAAAAGGGGGGTTAAAGGAAAGGGGGAGGATGACAAACCAGGGTTACAGCGGGGGGGGAACTGAGGACCCCGGGAGAGGATGCTTAGATTTTAGGGAGAGAAAGCCCCCAGTTACAAGGGGTTTGGATGCCCGTTAAGGGGTAGGATTTCCCCCAGTTACAGGGGGATGCCCGAGGACCAGGGGGGAGGGGGCTTAGTTTTAGGGGGCAGGGTGCACAGTTACAGGGGTAGGATGCACAGTTTCAGGGGTAACGAGGGCCAAAGGTTCCAGTTGGGTTTGGATGCTGAGGGAAAGGGAGGGTTTCTTAGATTAGGGAGCAGATGCCATTTTCAGGGGGAGGAGGGACAGTTACAAAAAAGGGAAAGGGGAGGGGCCCCAGGGAAAAGGGGTTTGGTTGCCCCAGTTACAGGGGTAGGATCTGAGGAACCCGGGGAGAGGAGCTTAGATTAGGGAGCCCGATGCACAGTTACAGGGGCGGAGGGACCCCCGTTACAGGGGTAGGATGCACAGTTTTCAGGGTTATGCTGGGGGACCAGGGGAGGATGCTTAGTTCAGGCGCAGATTCACAGGTTAAAGGGGGGAGGATTGGGGGGCCCCAGTTACAAGGGGTACGGGGGTGCACAGTTACAGGGGAAAGGGTGCTGAGAACCAGGGGGGGGATGCTTAAATCTAGGGAGCAGAGCCCCATTTACAGGGTAGGAGGGACATTTCAGGGGTAGGATGCAAATTTTTAGGGGTTTGGATGCACAGTAAAAGGGGTAGGGGTGCCCCCGGGTTTCAGGGGGAGGGATTTACCCAAAAAGGAAAAGGAGGCCTTTGTTAAAAAAGGAGATGCACAAGTTACAAAAGGGACCCGGGGTGGGCCCAGTTACAGGGGGTAGGAGCACCGTTACAGGGGAAGGGGGTGAGGACCAGGGGAGGATCTTAGATCTAAAAGGGGGGGAAAATGCACAGTTAAGGGGTAGGAAAGCCCGGGGGAGGGGCAGGGGGAGGTGCTTAGATCTAGGGAGCAGAGGCCCCAGTTACAAGGGGAGGGTGCCCCAGTTAAAGGGAAGGGGCCAAAAGTTACAGGGGCAGGATGCTGAGGACCCCCGGGGGGGATGCTTAAATCTAGGGGGAAACAGATGCACAGTTACAGGGTAGGGCACAGTTACCCCGGGGGAGTAGGCCAAAGGTTTCCCGGCGGGGAGGATGCCCAACGTTAACAGGGAGGATGCACGGGGACAGGGAGGGGGATGCCCCAGTTACAGGGGTTTGGATGCCCCCAGTTAAAAGGGGTTTGGTTTCCCAGTTACAGGGTAGGGTCTGAGGACCAGGGGGGGAGGATGCAACCTCCCGTTAAAAGGGTTTGGAGCACAGTTCCCGGGGAAAGGGTGCCCCCTGAGGAACCCGGGAGAGGATTCTTAATTTTAGGGAGCAGAAAAAAATTTTTCACAGTTAAGGGGTAGGAGCAAAAAAAGGGGGACAAAGGGGAGGAGGCGAGGGCCAGGGGGGAAGGGGCTTAGAAATTTGGGAGCCAAAGCACAGTTAAAAGGGGGTAGGATGCACGGTTTAAAAGGGGGAGGATGCACAGTTTTCAGGGGAGGATGCTGAGGAACCCCGGGGGAGGAAAGCTTTGATCTAGGGAAACAGTGCACAGTTACAGGGGTAGGAGCCAGTTTGGGGGTAGGATCTGAGAACAAGGAAGAGGATGTTTAGATCTAGGGAGCAGATGCACAGTTTCAGGGGTAGGCGCACATTTACAGGGGAGGATGCACAGTTACGGGGGTTGGGATGCACATTTACAGGGAGGAGTGGGGCCCAGGGAGAGAATGTTAGATTGGGGAGCAGATGCACAGTTACGGGGTAGGATGCTCAGTTCGCCATTGCTGAATTTCAGGATTTGAAAAAGAAAAAAAAAACCCTTGTCCCGGGGTTTCGACGCTGTTTTGTATATGTATTTCATTGTCGTTCGGTGCGGTTTACTCTTCCTGCAGTTAGATAGTGTTACCATGTGCTCCTATAAATTTTAAACCCCGCCGGGCAATTTGTCTCCCCTTCAATAATGCCTGGCAAGTTTTTCCTAGCCTGTTAGTGACGTCACACTGTAGCCTGGCAAGTTGTCCTCCCCTTTATTTATGCCGGGCAAGTTTCCAGCCCCTCCGGACGCACACTCTAGCCTGGCAAGGTTCTACCCCCACCGTGCCCTCAACATTGCTGGCAAATGCCTAGCCCCTCAAAATAGACCCTGGCAAATTGTCCCCCTGGCAAATCGCCGGTTACCGGCATAATGAGCCACTCTGCCTATAGAGATGTGGGAAGAAGCCCCATGTGGACAGAACCACCCACGAATAGAGGGCGGACATGGAGGGAGGGGGGTGGGGGGGGTTTCCAGTCATGCTCGTCATGGTGGTAATTGGTGTGTCATGGTTGCTGTGCGGAAAAATTAAAGCTCTTTTATTTTGGATGAAATAATAGAAGCAGAATTACGTTTTTATTCATTTGAAAGGCGAGGGGAGGGAAAAGTGGAGATTTCAATCATTCTTCTTATGTTTTTGGTTTTGATAGAGTATAATCAATGCCTTTAGTAGGGCTTGATAAAAATGTTTTCAAACCCAGCAAGTGTTTTCTCTCCCCTGGTCTGCGAAAATAACGAGAAACGCGCAGATATATTATCCGAGGGCTCTATCAAGCAAAAAGCACCCTTGGATCTTGGGGAAAGATTATGTAAAAAAAAATTGTGTAATAGTTTTTTTCATATCGCGAAAAAATTTTAAGTAAAACAATTTTCAGATTTTAATCAATAAAAAAATAAATGGCAATCACAGCCCCTAAACATTGTTTTGCAAATTAACTGATAAGAAAGTCCTGACAGTTAATTTAGACATCTTTAGGTTGGGAAAGTAACTGTGTAAAAACTTTTTTGTTTATTTGGTTATTTGGCGTGCTAAACCGCGGCGGTATGATGCAATACTCTGGCTAGGGGAAATTGGGGGGGGGCTGACCGCGCTGAATCAACAGCAACAGGCAGAGGAGGGTTGGAGGAGAGTTGACCGTGGGGCTAGCTTGTCATACGTTCGGGTTTCTGGTTCATAGGGGTGGTTGGGGCGGGAAAAAAGGTCCCTGACAACGATCGCCAGAGGCGCCTCATTTCGGGTGGTAGAATCTCTCCATACTTACAAATTTTGTTGGAAAAAAGGGCATTGCTCTTTTTTCGATTTTATTCGGAAGAGAATATCCGGGGCCAATTCGGGCGGGGCCCCACGTAAATAAATACGTATTCCATTACTAAAAGTTCTCTTTTTAAATAGTAATTTGGATTAAATCATTAAATTGAGTTTATTTGGTTTCAGGGCGCGTCAACCGTTAGATCACAATGCGCTACTCCAGCCTATAGGGGATATGGGGAAGAGGGTCCCATGCTGGTCAGAAGGAAGGTTCTCACGTCGCGGTCGTCACCGTCTTTTTCTGTTTTTCATCGTTCGTTGTGTCATTGTCATTGACGACGGGGAGATCATCAAGGGAAGGGGGAGCCGACAACGATTTCCATGAGCTCAACTCTAGTTTCGGGGAGTAAAATACTCCCTAACATACTATAGGGCCTATATATAGCTGATGTTTGCGAGGTGTTTTTTTTCCGTTAGGTCATAATGCACCACTCTTGCCTAAGGGGGGGGGGGAGGAGGGGCCCATGCTGGTCAGAACAAGCCACGGGTAAGGGGAGGAAGGGGTGGTTCTCACGTCGCGGTTCGTCATCGTCTTTGTCATCGTTCGTTGTGTCATTGTCATCGTCACCGGGTGGTCGTCAGGGAAGGGGACAAGGTCCCCGATGACGATTGCCAGAGCTCGCCTCTAGTTTCGGGGAGTAAGATACTCCGCTCTTTCTAGCTGATGTTTGCGAGGTGGACTTTTTCTCTTGAATCGCCTTTTACGATTAGCAGAGCCATACTCTTGGATTTTTTCTCTTAAATCGCCTTTTATACGATTAGATGAGCAGAGCCATGCTCTGAGCCATTATTCTACCACGATCACCCATCACTACCTATTGTAAAAGTGAACGTTATTTTTTGTTCTCTATTTGGTCATAGTGTACCACTCTAAACTAGGGGATGGGGGAGGGGGGCCCATGTAGTCAAAAACCAGCCACGGGTAAGGGAGGAGAAAGGGGGTTCTCACGTCGAGGGTTTCGTCGTTGTCTTTGTGCAATAATTTTTTTACCTAAATTGGTACATCCACAGCACAGAAACTGAAATAATGACGACGTGAGAAACTAGGGCGCACCAACCCGGGTTAGAACATATTGCGTCGCCTGTGATCTTAATGAAATTAGTTCATGGTGTATTCGATGATCAAATTGTTTGTGTTAAACAAGTTGATACAAAAAAAGAAAATGATAGAGATGACAGTAATACAAAAATTAAATATGTGAATGAAAATGAAATGTGTTTGATGAGAAAATAACTTTGGTTAAACAAATTAGGCCTCCTTTTAATGAGAAGTTTTGGGCATGAAATATAAGGGTGGAAATGTAATAATTGGGCAAAACGGTGGTTGGAAGGGAATCACCGGAAGTTGACGCGGCTCGTTGAGTGACGTGGGATCCGGCTCGTGTTTCCGGCCCGCGAGTGAGGTCGATATATTGGGTTTCGTTACAGCTCTGTTTCGACCTTGACGTCATTTTGTTTACGTGGAGTCTCTGTCTTCTCTCATCTCTCCCTAGTCGAGTGAAGTTTAACTTGCCCTTTTCTTACAACTTTATATATGATTTTTTTGTTTCAAAATTTTAAAGGGACGCCAAAAACCGTTAGGTCATTGCGCTAATTTATCAGGTATAGGACGGAAGGAGCCCATGCCACGAACACCATTTTTGGGGGGAAAAAGGGGGGGTTTCTCACGTTTGGTCGTTATCTTTTGTGATTTTTTTTTTGTTTTTGGATTGAGGACGCGTAAAACCGTTAGGCAAAATACGTCACTCTGGCCTTTTGCCCCGTGGAAAAGCGAAAACCATTTCAAATCCGGAAACCAGCACCAAAAATTTAGGGCGGGTAAAAGAGTATTTAAGAATGTTATTTTCCGGGGGCAGCATGGTAGCAAAAAGTCCCCTGCATGGCGCCCCAAAATGGGCCAAAAAAAATTTTTAAAAATTGCTGTAACTCAAAAAGTAATATCAGATTTGGATAAACTGGTTTGTTTTTTTGGGTTTTTTTATTCCCTTTCTACAAAATTTTTTTTCATTAGAAATTTTACCGTAATACAATATTTTTTAATTTATTTATATTTTTAAAAGTTTTGCAATTAAGCACTTTTTTGGTAAATAAAAATTTATTTATACCTAAAATTCGCTAGATTGTCAAAAAAATTTCGACTATACAAAATAACGCCAAAAATCCAAATTTAAAGTCTAAAAACCAAATCCTGTAACTTTTTGATTAATAATTTAAATTTAAATTAAGCATAATTAAATCCCAACTAAAATTTTCTTTTTCACTTACCAAAGTCACTAGTGTATCACACAAGAACAATATGCCCAAAATGACCAAAAAAAATATTAGTTTTAAAAATTAATTCCAATCATTTTTTATTAATTAAATTTAAATTTCAATTAAAAAAAAATAATGGCTAATTCTTAATTTTGAAAATTTACAAAATGTAGTCACGGGAAATTTCATTTTCAAGCTAATTGGAGGCGAAAAATGTAATAAAAAAATTAAATTTAATTAAATAATTAATCCCCCGAATAAAATTTAGTTAAATTATCCCATTTTTGACTTTGTTTGTTATGTATACCTAAAACTTAATCGATCGTCATAAAAATAACTATTTTATGACAAAAATGCCAATAAATCGAATTTTCATGTCCCGAAACAAAATCCTATAACTTCCGTTTTAATTTAAGAAATTAAATGAAAAATTTACTTATTCTCAATAATTTTTTATTGTCACTCAATAACATACAAAAATGCAAACAGAAGTAAAAAATAAAAACAATGCGAGTAAATTTTATAAATTATTGTCCAAAATTAGTTCAGCTATTTTTCCCTTAAATTTAAATTAACGAATAATTAAATAAATCGAAAAAATCACCATGTGTTGTGTAAAAAATAACACAGCCACATGGGGAAACCCTTTGCTGCTTATTTTACAGGAAAAAAAATTTTGTGGGAAATTCAATTTAAAAGAAAAATGCATGAACTAATTTTGGGGTATTTTAATTTTTTAAATTATACTTGATTTTTTTATATTTGGGTATTTGTTTGGGATTTTTTTTTATGTGTTTTTTGAGTGACAATAACAAATTTTTGAGATATAAAATAATTCTTTTTTAAATTTCTTAATAAATGGCAGTTATAGGAATTTTTTTTTCGGGGAAACAAACCCGATTTTATTTGGCAAATATCAATAAAGTAGTTTATTTTTATGACGTCGGAGTTTTAGGTATACTAACAATAATATTACAAAAGGGGATAATTTAACTAAAAATTTAATTAATTTTGTTGATAAATTATTTAATTTTTTTAATTTTTCATAAATTTTTTCGCCTTTTTAAAATAGCTTTAAAAAGATCCAAGGGCGACTACATTGTGTTTAATTTTACAAATTTAATTTAGATTTTTGCCCATTTTTTTTAATTAATTTAATTAATTTAATTATAGGAAAGTGATGGGAAATTAATTTTTGGAATAATTTTTTTTTGGCATTGTGGTATTTTTTCTTGTGTGATACACTACGTGACTTTGGGAAGGAAAAAGAAAATTTTTTTTGGGGTTTAATTAATGCTTAAATTTGATTAATTAATTAATCAAAAAGTTACAGGAATTTCTTTTTAGCTTTTAAATTTTTGGGTTTTGGCGTTATTTTAGTATAGTCTGAAAAATTTTTTGACAAACTAGGAAAATTTCGTATAAATAATTTTGATATGTACCAAAAATCAAATTCAATACATTGTAAAAAATATAAATAAATTAAAACTATTGTATTTTCGGGAAAATTTTTAATGACATTTTTTAGAGCAAAAAAAAACCCAATAAGACAAAACCTAGTTTATCCAAAAACTGATGATACTTCTTGATTTTAAACAATTTCAAGAATTATTTGGCGGCCCCTCTGGGGGACGCCATGACGGGACTTTTTTGTACCAGCGTGTCCCCCCTGAAAATAACATTCTAAAATATGTCTTTTACCCGCTCCAAAATTTTTGGGGCTGGTTTCCCATTTTAAATGTTTTCCCATGTTTTAGAGCTTGTTCCACGGACTAATAGGGGGTATAAAAAGGAAAAAACCCATGTGGCCAGAACCGCCTTGGTAGGGAGAGGGAAAGGGGGTTCTACTTCGCGGTCGTTTGCGTCTTTTGTCATGTTTGTGATACGTGTTTTCAATTAATCCGTCGGGAGCTGTCAAGGATCCCGACGAGACTCCAGAGCTCGCCTCTAGTTTTGAGGAGTTCACCTTTTTATAGTGATGGGAGAGATGGACTTTTTTCATGGATCGCCTTTTACGATAAGCAAGCCGCTCTGTCTGTGCCAATTTCCCCCCCGGGCCAGAGGGTGTCTCGTCACGTTCGTGGTGTAATTGTGTCGTCGTGTCGTCCGTCGTCGTCGTCAGGGGGGGGTCGCAAAGGAAAAGGGTTTTTTATGTATTTTGTAAGATAATAAAAATTTTCAATTTTATTTTGGATTTAGGGGGCGTCAACCTAAGGACATAAAGCGCCACTCTAGCCCAGGGGAATGTGGAGGAGGGCCCCTTGGTCACCCGCCACGGTTTAAGGGGAGGAAAGGGGATTTTCACCGAGGTCGTCATGGGCTTTTTCATCGTTCGGTGGTCTTTTTATCGCTAGGAGGTAGTCAGGGGTGGGGAGGTGTCCCGACTACGATTGACAGAGATCGCTTCTAGTTTCGGAGAGTAATACTCCCCTAATTTCTATAGCTGCTGTTTGCAAGGTGGACTTTTTCTCTTGAATCGCCTTGTACGATTAGCAGAGCCATGCTCTGGACCATCAATTCTACCCCTGGCCCAGAAAGGGGATTGTAAGATAATGAAATGAGTGAATGGTGTGTTATGGTGGTTATATTGTATTCTAAGTTTACAAAAGAAAATAAATTGATAAAGATGATAGGCTTTTTATAAAATAAAATGAAATGATAGAGATGACAGGGGTAGCAACAGATTTTTAAAAGTAATAGTTGTTTTTTATTTAAATTAACTTAGTTAAAACTTTATTTGAATGAGAAATTTGAAAAGTTTGTCGCTGCTGTCAATTGATTGGGAGAGTTTTAAAAGATTCTTTTTTTTCAAACTGAGTTTATGCTATTCAGTTTGAGAATGTAATGTATGCGTTTCTTCATCCTCGAAACATAAGTTTGAGTTTGTTTTAAGTAACCGTTAGGTCATAATGCGCCACACTAGCCTAGGGGATGTGAGGAGAACAAACCCCTCCTGGACAGAGTGGTGTCGAAGGAGAAAACTTCAAAAAGAAAACAGAAAAAAATCGAGTAGTTATATTGACACAAGCTATTGTAGAGGAGAGTTCTTGTACTCGTTCGTGTATTACATACATTTCATTTTCTCACCTTTTTCCCACAACACCTCCGTGGGTGTTCCTGGCCCAGGTTTTAATTTCCTATGTGATTAGGCCTAAAAAATAGTCAATAGGCCTAATACACCAGACAATATGCCTATATAAATTTGAATTCCTGTATGATTGAAAACACCTTTACCGTTCGTTCTTATTACAATGCAAAACATTCAATTCCATACATTCAATATACAGCTGAAATGTTTCTCTACGTCTTTATCACTTCTATTGAAATCTCAGTAAGTCTTCGTCCGCCACCGTTTCTTAAAAATCAACCCCTAATCTCCTTACAATGTCTGCGTTGGGTTAGGAAGCCTGGATGTGTACTTGCGTCCCCAATTCGTACGTCTTAGTCACATCCTGACTAAAAGTCTAACAAATAAGAGATTATCTCCCCCTATTTCAACACCTACGCGATTGAACAACGTGTCCCCCCAAAAAAAACACAATCCGAGTTTGCTCGATTCGCCGTAATAAATAGGTTATTTGCAGGTTTCGATTGTAAACTAGTTTAGTGTAACAGTGACGTAAGATATATTGTACCGGCGGGGGTCTATTATGGCGCGTGATGAGGTATTACCGGGCGACGATGGATTGGCTTGGCGGAGGATGGACAAAGAGGCCCCGCGGAGAAGTTTAGATGCGGACGCCGTCACGCCGGGACGCGCCGTCCGATGCGTTTGACTGGAAGATGAGGAAGTAAACGACGTGAGAATCTAGGGCGCTTCAACCGGTTAGGTCATATTGCGCCGCCTGTGAATGAAAGTTGATGAGGAGTTAAAGGGGCTAAAAACCCCAAAAATTATTTTTTACCACGTGATCTATAGCACAATAGTATACTTAAATGACCGTTTAAAAATTTATATCTTGTAACTGTGATTTAACACGGATTTTTTAATTTTTTTGATCCAGAAATTGGCAAAAATTGGTGTTTTGGAAAATTTCCTAAATCGTCTTTAACCTGCTTCTTTTTGGTCCACATAGATACTAGAGCATAGTACCAATCTAAAATGACCCTTTATAACATCGTGTCTTGAAACTGTGCCCAAATATACCCTCAAACACGCAAAAATATGCATTCCAAAATCACACCCCTTCATGGTAATCATCATATTTTGGCCGAACACTTACACCAAAAATTACAAACCAAAATAAAGAGGATTTAAAGAATAGTCTGTCAAGTGCGTCAATATAATGGCCAATATTTTTTGGATCAAAATCCTTCAAGGTCACGTGGCATAATGATCGTCCCATGTTATTTCTTATGGGTGATTTTTGCCGATGGGACCTAGCTCAAAAAATGTCATGTTTGACAATTTTTTGGGAGGTCATGGTGGCCCCAATAATTTTTCTGTTGATTGCTAAATTCATTACTAGATAGCCTGAATGAAATATTTTTTTTGAGTAGCGGTTCAATACCCCTTTAATGCAGGTATGTTTGATGATTAGATTGTTTTCTATGTGTATAAATAACAAAATAAATTGATGATGAAAATAAAAATTATTTATGTGAACGGAAATTTTAAAAAAAATGTGTTTGATGTGAATTAAATTTTGTTAAATAGATTACTACGGATGAGAAATTTAGAAAGTTTGTCGCCGTTATCATATTATGATAGAAGTTCTTCATATGATTGGGAGGAGATCAAATTGCGTGCGCAAGGCATCATATTTGGTACATTCTCCTATCAATATGATGTACGGTCAATGACGTACATTAGAACTTGAATTGCTTTGTTCGGAAATCGGAGTAACTGAGAGATTTGCGGAAGAAAGACTGTTTTCTTCAATAATAACGAAGAAATCGCCATCTTGCGGTTTTGATTTACACCGCTAAGGCTGTTAAATTTAAGGGTACGATACATTTAGACGGCGGTGTGGTTTTTTCCCTATTCAAGATTGCTTCAAATTGTTATGCTCCCCACGGCATACTGTGTGTCTAGCGCTTAGCGTATATTATGTCATTGTGTACGGTTAAAGGTACATCACATGTCTATTTTAATTATTAATTATTAATTATTTAATTATTTGTCTACGAAAGAATCGTGTTAGCATGATATGAATTATTTTTTTTACATAAATTACTGTAAATGATGAATAAAGAAAGATAGACGCCGTTATCATATTTATTGGATGAGCGTAGCGAAGATTCCATTTCACTACACTGGAGAAAAAAATCCGGAATGTTTTTTTTTTTTGTATTTTTGTGTGTTTGTCCGCACGATTCCGGCTAAACCGATACTCCAATTGCGATGAAATTTTATGGAGGCCTTCGAAATCTCTGAACTTGGTACTGCCACGTTTTTGAGCGCAATCAAAAATTATTTCTCATTAAAATCGCAATTTTACGATTTTTTCGATTTTTGAAAAATTTCTTCTACTTATAACACCTACATGCTTTATCCGATTTTAATGATTTTTTTACAGAACCATAATTTTATGAATTAAGATATATTCGTGTGAAATTTGAGCGCAATCGAAAAATTATTTCTCATGAAAATCGAAATTTTACGGGTTTTTTCTTTTTTTAAACAGTTCTTTGACTAACAACACCTACATGCTTTACCCTATTGTAATGATGTTTTCACAGAACCTTATTTGAGCGCAATCGAATAATTATTTCTTATGAAAATGCAATTTTACGATTTTTTTCTTTTTTTAAATTTCGATTAACTAAAAAAATTAAAAATTAATGTTTATTTTTTATTTAATTTAAATTAATTTTTTTTAAATCTTCAACAGTAATGATTTTTTCACAGAACAACAGAAAATCCGCATAACACATGGCAGCTCAATACACCAAATACGCTCATCCAACAACGCGGCGGGACTTTAGCGTTTTCCTAGTATGATAGAAGAATGTGCATGTGCAAGGCATAATATTTATGTTTCAAGTGGATCACTACAAGCTTTGAGTTTGTTGGATGAGCGAAGCGAAAACTTCAATTTCATTGACCCCACAAAAAATTAGCTCGATTGGGTGTTTTTTTGTTTTTTTTCTCTCTGTTTGTTCGCTCTCTACCGGGCAAACGGCATATGCGATCTTGATGAAAATTGGAGGCGACCTTCGAAATCTCTGAACTTGGACCTGTATTGTTTTTAGGTACAATCGAAGAAATATTCTCATTAATATCGTACTTTTACGATTTTTTTCGATTTTTAATGCGATATTTCCGTGATATTTGGCTCTCGACCGGGCAAACGGCTACTCCGATCTTGATGAAACTTTATGGGAACGTTTGAAATCATTAAAATTAGATTTGTTATTATTTTATGGACATCTGAAAGAAATATTTCTTATAGAAACCGTTCTTTTACGATTTTATTCGATTTTTCCCCCGATATTTCGTGATGTTTGGGCCGATTATGACCAAACGCGTGGGGATACAACGTTCATATTTTACCTGAACATTAAGGTAATGGTGATAAGAAAAATTCGAAAAAGTAAATCAGAATCCATAGAAATAAAAGTTTTAATACAAGTTTTTTTTAGGTATTTAATAATAATTAAGAAGTAACTAAAACAAGACAACCATCACCTACAATGTGTACAAAAAGCAAGTGTTTGGGCCTCCAGATATTTGACATTCTAATTACCATAGCAATTAGTTTCTTGTTTATTTGGATTAAGGACGCGTCAACCGTTAGGTCATAATGCACCACTCTAACCTAGGGGTGGGGAGGAGGGGCCCATGCTGGTCAGAACCAGCCACGGGTAAGGGGAGGAAGGGGGGTTTCTCACGTCGCGGTCGTCATCGTCTTTGTCATAGTTCGTTGTGTCATTTGTTATCGTCGTCGGGGAGGTCGTCTAGGGAGGGGGGCAAGGTCCACGACGACGATTGCCAGAGCTCGCATCTATTTTCGGGGAGTAAAATACTACCCTTCCCCTTCATACTAGCTGATGTTTGCGAGATGGACTTTTTCTCTTGAATCGACTTTTTAGATTAGCAGAGCCATGCTCTGGGACAAATTTTACCCCGCGCCTAGACGGAGGGAATTAAGTGTGAATTTTATGGCTTCTCACAAATTAAATCATAATAATTTGGTAGCGTGATTATTTATACCATTGACTTACAATGTGATGCTACAATTTTTAAGCAAAAAGGTTTTGATGTATGGTTGGCTTACATTACAGTTTATATTGGAAAACTAAAGACTTGCCGTTTGATACAAAATATACTTTTTGCATTTTGACCTAAACCTCTTCCGTGCAAGATACTTTCCACTCTTACTTACAACAAATGAAGGCCAACGCGTTGTTTGTATGGACGCATGCAGCAGCTTCATAATATCAAGAGGGGTCAGATAATATTGACTCAGTATATTGTCATATAAATGTGAAAAACTTATCTCTTCTCCTGCTCATCAAAACGCGCACACGTTTGCGTCATTCTACTCATTTCGCCACGTTTTTGCGTAAGTCTAGTGAAAAGTTCTGGTCCATTTACTATTAGGATAAGATCTTGTGGATTCCGAGGGTTTAGCTAAATAAGTGTCTCGTCACCACCCTTGGAGCGGGGTGTGTTCATAAATCATAACACGCGGCCACGGCCAGGGAATATCATCCCGGACTTAGATAACCTAGGGGTACACACAGTAACCATACAGATAGCCGTTCAGTTTCAATCTACAAACTTTTCAGAGTAAAACTGCGACGACGTGAGAAACTAGGGCGCTTCAACCGGTTAGGTCTTATTGCGCCGCCTGTGAATGAAAGTAAATGAGAAGAGTTAATGCAGGTATGTTTGATGATTGGATTGTTTTCTAAGTGTATAAATAACAAAATAAATTGATGATGAAGAAAGTAATAGCAAAATAAAAGTTATGTAAGTAAATGAAAATAAAGAAAAGAAAGAAATGTGTAAGATGTGAATTAAATTTTGTTAAATTGATTACTATGGATGAGAAATTTAGAAAGTTTGTCGCCGTTATCATATGATAGAAGTTCTTCATATGATTGGGAGAGATCAAATTGCGTGCGCAAGGCATCATATTTGGCACATTCTGCTAGCATATGATGCACGGTTAAATGTACATCACATGTACTCTGCATGGGTGGAGTTCCATTTCGCACATCGCACTTTCTACGTTGATATTAAACTCCTGAAGGTTTTAAATCTACATAATATTAATCCCATTGGTTGTGTAGAATTTATGTTTTAATAAGAATATTATGTATTTGCAAACAATTATGTTTAAATATATTATAATTAACACACATTTTTTGTTGCAGATATATGAACCTTGAATTTTTAAAAAATCATCATTTTATAAAACCTAAAGTTTATTTGTTTATGTATGGTTCAACGAACGAAGGATTTCGCTATACGACGACATGAGAAACTAGGGCGCTTCAACCGGTTAGGACAATTGCGCCGCATGTGAAATTATAAGTTATTGAAATGAATTAATGGTGAGTTTGATGATTATAATGTTTTCTACGTTTATTATTTATTTATTTATTTATTTTATTGTTTATCCTTGTCATTAAATTCAACAACAACAACAACAACAACAACAACAACAACAACAACAACAACAACAACAACAACAACAAAAACAACAACAACAACTACACGAAACAGCGTCAACACTAGCAAATATTTCGCTAAAACACTTAAAACCCCGGAAGAAATCTCTTGCCAACGACGACGACGACGTGAGAAACAAGGGCCCTTTTTTTTGTTTATTTGGATTAAAGACGCGTCAACCGTTAGGTCATAATGCACCACTCTAGCCTAGTGGATATGGGGGGTGGGGCCTATGCTATACAGAACCATGCCACGGGTAAGGGGAGAAAAGGCGGTTCTCGCGACGCGGTCGTCATTGTCTTTGTCATCGTTCGTGGTGTCATAGTCGTCATCGTCGTCGAGCGGTCGTCAAGGGAAGGGGGAAAGTTCCCCGACGACGATTGCCAGAGCTCGCCTCTAGATTCGGGGAGTAATAATAATAATAATTTTATTCACCTTGACTGGTACATTGCACAAGTATAACTCTTAATGGAGAAAGTGAATAGCCTAGCCTATGGTTAAGAATAATACATACATTGTTAACTTATAAAATTATACATAAAAATATACATTTCATAATATCTTCCCTTCTATTTCTATACATAATAGGTACTTATTTTTGTCTTGAATTGCATTATTTTCAATTATATTCATGTTCATACGTACAAGTGTCAGGAATGTGAAGGAAAGTTGAGTGTAAAGCTATGGATGGGGTATTTGTATGTCCGGGCGCACTAAATTAAGTTAAAAGTCAGCTGGATGAAGGTATTCATTGATTGTGTAGAAGCAATGCTCTATTAGAAATGATTTCAATGTGTATTTGAAAGAGTCTAGTGATTGTATGTTTTTAATTTCTGGTGGTAGATGATTGTAGATTGTTAGACATTGGTAATGAGGTCCTTTGGAGAAACGCGTTGTATTGTGAGTTGGGACATGAATTTTTGATTGTGATCGTGTATCATGGTCATGAATTGTTGAGTTTAATTTGAAGAGGTGAGGGTTTGATTTGATAAAGACTGCTGCAAGTTGTATTAAAGTACTTGCTAAGGTCAAGATTTTTTGGGTAGGAAAGATATTTCTACACGAGGTACGCCAAGAGGCTCCTACTATAATTCGAATGGCCCGTTTTTGTAATCTAAAAACTCTTATAGCTTGTGGCGAGTTTCCCCAGAAAATAAGTCCGTATGATATGTGTGAGTGGATGTGAGCATGGTATATGAGAATAAGGACGTTGTGGCTGACTAGGGCTTTAATTCTTCTGAGGAGGAAACATCCACTCTTTATCTTTGAGCAAACAGCGTCTATGTGGTCTGTCCAATCAAGAGTGTCAGTCATATGTAGACCCAGGAACTTGATGGCGTCAGAGCAGGCAATGCTCTTAGATGAGATGCGAATGAGGAGGCTTTCGGTGGGTGGAACTTGTGAGTGGAAGTTTAAATACACCGTTTTTGACGGTTGAAGAGAAAGGAGGTTTTTGTTACAGTATTGTGACATTATGGAAGTTTGTTCGTTGGACATTTGTGAGAGTGGTGCTAAAGATTTTCCTTTTTGTGCTGTGAGTATATGGCTGAAATCATCGACGTATTGTGTTAGTATACCAGTGGTGAAACATTCTGGCATATCGTTGACATAAAGGAGGAAGAAGGGTGGTCCAAGAATGGTTCCTTGTGGGACACCACTTTTCAGGATCAGCGGTTGAGAATGAAAAGGGTGGTTGAGTTTGCGGATTTCGACTATTTGAGACCGGTCAGATAGGTAAGAGGAGATCCAGGAGTGGGCCTGGCCCCTGATTCCCATTGATTCTAATTTGCATAGTAGGATAGAGTGATCGATGGTGTCGAATGCTTTACTAAGATCGTAAAAAATGCCTATGGGAACGTCCCCTTTATCAAGTGCATCGTGGATAGTTGAAAGAAGTGAAAAAATAGCTGTGGTAGTTGATTTACCTTTTTGGAAACCATGTTGGCTTGGTGATAATATGTTGTGTTTGGATGTAAAAGAGGTTAAGCGGGCATAAAAGGCTTTTTCAAAGATTTTTGAAAAGGAAGAGAGAAGAGATATTGGGCGAAAGTTGTTTGGGTCGTTAGAGAGCCCTTTTTCTTATAAAGTGGAATAACTTTAGCTTCTTTCAGCTTTGAAGGGAAATACCAGTTTCAAATGATTTGTTTATTATTAATGATAGGGGAATAGAAATGGATTTGTAACATTTTGATAAAATTGCAGTGGGGACATCGTCTAGTCCGGAAGATTGTTTGTTACCTAACGATCTAATAATTTTTGCAATTTCTGTTGAGGTGGTGTCGAAAGAAACATTGACTGTGGGATTTGAGGGATTGTTGCTGTGGGGGGCATTGCAGTATTATGATGAATTTGTGGTCTGTTTTTAATGCCCGCTTCTATAAAGTAGTTATTTAAATAGTTTGATATTATGTTCGGATCTGACACTAGGGAGCCTTCTATGTTTAGCGAAAGGTCATCACGTGATTGTGGGGCTGAACATTGTGATTTTATTAGTTGCCACGATGCTCTTGTTTTATTGTCGGCCTTTCATTTTTTGTGAATAAAATTGGTTTTTTTGTGTTTCTTAGTTTTGAAGGAGTGGATTTTCTTGAGGGCTTTATAATCGTCTGAGGAGTTTGAACTGGAGGGTATAGTTTATGCATCTGATAAAGCTTTCTGAGCTGTTTGCCTTCTTCTCGTAACTCTTTAGTAATCCACGGACTTGGGTCTGGTTTGTTGTGTTTTTGACGAGTTTTAGGAAAAGTATTGTTAAAAAGACCTAGGAATGTATTTAGAAAGGTGTTTAGTGCATCGTTTGCGTCTGAGTATGTATTAAGCCATTCTTCTTCATCGAGTAACTTTAGGAAAGGTTGATATTTGTTTTATTGAATTTCCTTCTTTCGCTAAATTGTGGGGAGAAATGCTCCTGCAATTTAATTTCTAGAAGAATGGCTGCATGATCTGAGAATATACTACCCTTCTTACTATAGCCGTTTACGATGAGCAGAGCCATGCTTTAGGCAAATTCTACCCCGGGCCCAGACGAGGGCAAACAATTATGTTTATATATTTAATTAACACATTTTTTTGTTGCAGTTATGATCCTTGCATTTTTCAAAACATCATCATTTTATAAAACCTTTTGTTTATTTGTTTGTGTATGGTTCTACCAAAGATGAAGACTTTCGATTCACGACGACGTGAGAAACTAGGATGCTTCAACCGGTTAGGACATTTGCGCCGGATGTGAAATTATAAGTTATTGAAATGAATTTTTGGTGAGTTTGATGGTTATAATGTTTTCTACGTATATTATTTATTTATTTTATTTATTTATTTATTTTATTGTTTATCCTTGTCATTAAATTCAACAACAACAACAGCAACAACAACAACAACAACAACAACAACAACAACAACAACAACAACAACAACAACAACAACAACAACAACAACACGAAACGGCGTCAACACTAGCAAATATTTCGCTGAAACATTTAAAATCCAGGCAGAAATCTCTTGCCGACGACGACGTGAGAAACAAGGGCGCCTTTTTTGTTTATTTGGATTAAAGACGCGTCAACCGTTAGGTCATAATTAGAGGCATGAAAATTTAGCGTTTTAGGTTATTGATGCTAAATCAGTGAGTATAAATTCTTAAAAACGCTACAAAATGCTAAATTTACTGAAAATAAGGTTTTGTATTCTCTAACGTTTAAAGTGACAACATTGAATTTAAATGTTCATGTAAAGCATAATTTGAATTCATTCCCCATTAAAAATACAAGAAACTCCCCACATTTGAGGTTTTGGTGGAAAGAGGAAAATTAGTGCTACAAAATGCTAAATTTGGAAAAATTAATGCTAAATATTCAGAATATAAATGCAATTTTTTCATAGCTCTAGTCATTATAATGCACCACTCTAGCCTAGGGGATATGGGGAGGATGGGCCCATGCTGGTCAGAACCAGCCACGGGAAATGGGAGGAAAGGGGGGTTTCTCACGTCGCGGTCGTCATTGTCTTTGTCATCGTTCGTGGTATCATTGTCGTCGTCGTTGAGGGGTCGTCAAGGGAAGGGGGCAAGGTCCCCGACGACGATTGCCAGAGCTCGCCTCTAGATTCGGGGAGTAATATACTACTACTAATACTACTACTAGTACTAGTAGTACTAGTAGCTGATGTTTGCGAGGTGGACTTTTTCTCTTGAATCGCCTTTTACTATAGCCATGCTCTGGGCCAATTCTACCCCGGACCCAGACGAGACAATCCACCTACTCACTACTAGAGAGTCGAGAGGCAGGAGGACGAATTTTATAAGTCAGTGTGGGCATCACACTATATTATGCAATTATGTAAATTTAACACTCTTTACTAAGTTTATAATTATGTTAATTGAGTTTAAGGGCGCATCAACCGTAAGGTCATAAGGTCGTAAGGTCGCACTTGAAGCTCCAATATCGACTGTTGGTGACGACGACATGAGAAACTAGGGCGCATCAACCGGTTAGGTCATATTTTGCCGCTTGATGATATTGTAAGTTAATGAAACGAGTTTATGGTGTGATTGAAGGTTAAATTGAATTGAAAATTGAAAAGACAATGATTTTGGTTTATTTGGATTAAGGACGCGTCAACCGTTAGTCATAATGCACCATCTAGCCTGGGGGGGGGAGGAGGGGCCCATGCTGGTCAGAACCAGCCACGGAAAGGGGAGGAAGAGGGGTTTTCACGTCGAGGTCGTCATCGTCTTTGTCTCGTTCGTGTGTGTCATTGTCATCGTCGCCGGGGGGTCGTCAAGGAAGGGACAATGTCCCCGACGACGATTGCAGAGCTCGCCTTAGTTTCGGGGAGTAAGATTATCCGCTCTTCTAGCTGATGTTTGGAGGTGGATTTTCTCTTGAATCGCCTTTTACGATTAGCAAGCCATGCTCTGGCCAATTTAACCCGGCCCAGACGGGGTAAAAGACAATGATGATTGATTATAGCAAAAGAAAAAATATTTAAAAGAATAAAAGTCGAAATGTGTTTGATGTGAATTAAATTTTGTTAAATAAATTACTGTGAATGAGATATTTACAAAATTTGTCGCCGTTATCATGAAGTTCTTCATATGATTGGGAGAGATCAAATTGTTTCTCGATTTGTTTAGTCGGGAAACACTCCCGTAGGTGTAATTGTTACCAGAAATTAAAAAAGTCCGCCACAACCTTTGCGGGAGATCCGTGGTGCGATTCCCGGTTGGGGCGGACTTTTTTAATTTCTGAATTGTAGTAAATAAGATCAAATTGTGTTCGCAAGGCATCATATTTGGTAGATTCTGAAGTCTGCTAACATATTATGATATGCGGTTAAAGGACAGGACGATGACGTCAGAAACTAGGGCGCTTCAACCGGTTAGGTCATATTGCGCGTCAGAACCAGACACGGACAATTAAGGGGAAGAAAGGGGAGTTTTTTTTTTGGTTTATTTGGATTAAGGACGCGTCAACCGTTAGGTCATAATGCCCCTCTAGCCTAAGGGGGGGGGGGGCATGCTGGTCAGATCCAGCCACAGGTAAGGGGAGGAAGGGGGGTTTCTCCCGTCGCGTCGTCATCGTCTTTGTCATTGTCATCGTCGCCGGGGGGTCGTCAAGGGAAGGGGGCATGGGTCTCCGACGACGATTGCCAGAGCTCGCCTCTAGGTTCGGGGAGAAATATACTCCCCGCTTACTAGCTGATGTTTGCGAGGTGGACTTTTTCTCTTGAATCGCCTTTTACGATTAGCAGAGCCATGCTCTGGGCCAATTCTACCCCGGGCCCAGACGGGGTAAGAATGGGGAGGGTTCTCACGTCGTGGTCATCATGGAGTTTGACATCGTCGAATCGTCGTCGTTATTGGGGAGGTTATCTAAAGGTGTGTGATGGTTCCCTGACGACGACTGCCAGAGCTCGCCTATATAATTTCGGGGAGTTATTATACTCCCCTACTTATAGCTGATATTTGCGAGTTGGACTTTGCTTCTTTACTCGCCTATTACGATCATGCAGCAGTCATGCTCCGAGCCAAATTCTACCCCGGGTCCAGACGGGTAAAATACAAATAGTGATTGCTACCACCGCCTTTATTCAAGAATCAAACCACTTTCAATTTATCGCCAATGCATGGTTTTTGCTTTTACCTTCCAATAGTTTACAGTTTTTGTTGGAGCCGAGTGTACTTTCAATATCTTTTGGTCAGTTTCGTTCCTTGCCAAGGCAGTGACGAGGAAGACAAGATAATGTTAGTCGCGAACCACCGAGTAGAGTGGGTGGTTGGCGGGGGGTGGGGGGGGGGTGGGGGGTGAAGGGGGCATCATCATTTCTCTCGGGGTAGCTAACATTTCCGGGCGATCTCACCCTTTACGCTGCATGGGGGGCGAGCGCATCGATGTATCAATAGAAATATATTGATGCTCTCTTAAAGAAATGATCTGGGCATTTGGCCAGCTTCGCAAAATTACGAGTTAAATTAAATTAATGCACCAAAATAAGACCCGGAAAATGACAGTGCACATAAACTACATACACATAAATTTTAATAAAAAGAAACAAGACAAGGACACAACAAGGGGTTTATTTTCTAAGGTACAGCTTTTGAATTATACGATTGTGTCTATGTGTCAGCGAAAATGAATTCTAGATTCTATGCTGTTCAATTAAAATATAGGTACAAGATATAATACATGTATCATGCATGTTGCAAATCTAACAGTAAACTTGATTTTTTCATGGTTTCGGGCGCGTCAACCGTTAGGTCATAATTAGCCACTTTAGCATATAGGGGATGTGGGGAGGAAAGTCCCATGCTGGTCAAAACCAGTTACGGGTAGGTGGAATTCAGGGACGACGCTAGGGGGGGCCTGGGGGGGCCATGGCACCCCCAGATTTTACGCGGCTCCCCTAGTGGTTCCCCCAAGACACAATGCATTTTTATTAACCTTATCTTATTTTAATTATTGGAATTGGTTTACCTTGCACATTCTTCCCACCATAGCGTTATTTTTGGAAATACGTCTCACCTTCCCCTTGTCTTTGTTGAATTTATATTTTGATTTTTTACTCTTACAAGACCACAGACAGGCATTTGACAAAGCGGAAAAATCTACGAACTCAGTGATACAAAACGTATTCTTGTACTAAAAATTTGAAACGTAATTATGTCTTACTGGGAATCATGTTATTTCCAGAAATGACTCGACGAGGGTCTGGTGATAGAGAGACGTGAGAAACTAGGGCGCTTCAACCGGTTAGGTCATATTGCGCCGCCTGTGAATGAAAGTAAATGAGAAGAGTTAATGCAGGTATATTTGAAGATTAGATTGTTTTTTAAGTGTATAAATAACAAAATAAAATGATGATGATGAAAGTAATAGCAAAATAAAAGTTACGTATGTGAATGAAAATAAAGAAAAGAAAGAAATGTGTATGATGTGAATTAAATTTTGTTAAATAGATTACTATGGATGAGAAATTTAGAAAGTTTGTCGCCGTTATCATATGATAGAAGTTCTTCATATGATTGGGAGAGATCAAATTGCATGCGCAAGGCATCATATTTGGTACATTCTGCTAGCATATGATGTACGGTTAAAGGTACATCACATGTGTCACATATGGGAGTAACCTTTTCTCTGGTTAAGAGATATCCATGAGTTAGGCGTGTATGGCCTATACGAAGTCTAGACAATACCACCTCTTCTCTACGTGAGAGTCGAGATGTAGGTGGACGAATTTTATTAGTCAATGTGGGCATCACACTACGCAATTTGTTATTTTGCAACACATCCCAAGATGCTTGTCGCAAATCCAACAATCTTTGCTTGAATCCACTCTTGACATCTGGAACGGGAACTAGATTGAAATCAACGTCGCGACGCTGGGAAGCTTCCTTAGCAGCGCTATCAGCGTGTTCATTTCCCTCTATGCCTACGTGTCCAGGTATCCAGCAAAACCCTATTATATATCCCTTAGATGTTAGTTTTTCTAAATAAAATTGAATGTCTTGTACTAAATGATGACTAGAATACATGAGTTTTATAGCTTGAAGTGAACTTAAGCTATCTGAACACAAAAGGTATTCTCCACAACGACAACGTAGAATGTATTTAAGAGCTTCACGGATGGCGAAAAACTCTGCAGTGAAAACTGAACACACGTCGCTTAGCCTGAAACGTTCAGTTAAGGTGGAGCAATAAAAGACACTTCCAACCTTGTTGTCAATTTTGGAGCCATCTGTGAATACCAAAGTAAACCTTTGATGTTCATGGCAAATCTTTCTAAAGTTAACTTTGAATACAATATTGGCAAGTAGAGTTTTTATCAAAACGACAAAGGTCGAATAGAATAATCAGCTCTGGTGTAGACCAGGGCGGGTTATTGCTAAAAACAAAATTAAAAACTGTTGGCAGATTAAAATCTATAAGATTAAACAAAAGTTTACATCTTAACCCCGTTGGAAGGGTTGCCATCGGTTTGTTAACAAAGTGTCTGACATATTTCACATTAAAAACATCACGATTTGATGGATGGTTAGACATAGATTTAATTTTCATTACGTACGTACCCTTCAAGAGGTTTCTCCGTTCTCAGGAGACCACCTGACTCGGAAAGTGCTACGGTTGTTATCACAAGGTCGAACACAATGTCACATTTAAAAGTAACGATTTGATGTGATGGTATAGACATAGATTTACAATTTCATTAGGTACAGTATTAAGAGCTGTTGCAAACAATGATAAACTTGAATGTCATGCTACGGGCCTTTTCAAACCAAGCAGTCTAAGACCACAGAATGGGGATTGGGGTAGAAAGTTCCAATTGGTGAACGCTGCAGGTGTACGAGAAATAGGGGGGCTCTTCACTATATGGTCATTTTTAATCAGTTGTTAAATAGTTTGAATTTTATTAAAGGCGCGTCAACCGTCAGGTCATAATGAGCCACTAGCATATAGGGGATTTGGGGAGGAAAGTCCCATTTGGGTCAGAACCAGCCACGGGAAGAGGGAAGAAAGGGGGGTCCTCATGGCGTGATCGTCATGTAATTGAATTTATTTAGATTAAGGGGGCGTCAACCGTTAGGTCATAATGCACCACTCTAGCCTAGGGGATGTGGGGAGGAAATTGTCCCATGCTGGTCAAAACCATGGGTAGGTGGAATTACGACGACGTGAGAAACCAGGGCGCTTTAACCGGTTAAGTCATATTGCACCACCTGTGATAGTGAAAGTTGATGAGATGAGTTAATGGTGTGTTTGATTATATTATATTGTTTTCTAAGTGTATAAATAACAAAATATTATGATGATGACAGTAATAGCAAAACAAAAGTTATGTATGAGAATGATAATAAACAAATAATTGAAATGTGTATGATGTGAATTAAATTTTGTTAAATAGATTACTATGGATGAGAAATTTAGAAAGTTTGTCGCCGTTATCATATGATAGAAGTTCTCCATATGAATGGGAGAGATCAAATTGAAAGTGGTGTTCTCATGTATTGGTCGTCAAAAAACGTCATTGTCATAACACTGTTTTGGGTATATACTTCTGTACCCGTAGGCCTAATGTAAAGTTGTTTGTTTATTTGGATAAGGACGCGTCAACCCTTAATATATGTTGTCGTGAGAAACTAGGGCGCTACAACCGTATAGGTCAAATGGCACCGCCTATATGATATTGAAAGTGATTAAAAAGAGTTTATCGTGTGTTTGATGGTTATATGTTTGCTAAGTTAACTAGAAAATCAAATTATGTTATGATGATACAGTTATAGCAAAAATGATTCATTTGAATAGGGGGTAGGAAAGGAGGGGGTTCTCACGTGGTGGTCGTCATCGTCTTTGTCATCGTCATCGTTTGTTGTGTCAATTGTCATCGTCGTCGGGGAGGTCGTCAAGGCAAAGGCGAGGGCAAAGGGGAAGTTTATCCCCGACGACGATTACCAGAGCTCGCCTCTAGTTTGCGAGGTGGACTTATTTTCTTTTGTACGATTAGCAGAGCCTTTCTCTGGACCAATTCTACCCCGGGCCCAGATGGGGGCGTTTATTTTCGTTATCGCCGTCAAGGAGGTCGTCATAGTTTTTTTTTGTTGGTTTATTTGGATTAAGGACGCGTCAACCGTTAGGTCATAATGCACCACTCTAACCTAGGGGGGTTGGGGAGGCGGGGCCCATGCTGGTCAGAACCAGCCACGGGTATAAAAGGAGGAAAGGGGGTTCTCATGTCGCGGTCGTCATTGTCTTCGTCATCGTTCGTGGTGCCATTGTGGTCATCGTCGTCGATGGGTCGTCAACGAAGGGGGCAAGGTCCCCGACGACGATTGCCAGAGCTCGCCTCTAGTTTCGTTTTTTTTTTTTTTTTTTTTGGTTTATTTGGATTAAGGACGCGTCAACCGTTAGGTCATAATGCACCACTCTAACCTAGGGGGGGAGGAGGAGAAGCCCATGCTGGTCAGAACCAGCCACGGGTAAGGCTGAGGAAAGGGGTTTCTCACGTCGCGGGGAGTTATATACTCCACTGATACTAGCTGATGTTTGTGAGGTGGACCTTTTCTCTTGAATCGTTTTTTACGATTAGCAGAGCCATGCTCTGGGCCAATTCTACCCCGGGCCCAGAAGGGAGGGAAGGAGAAGATGTCCCCTACGACGACTGCCAGAGCTCACCTCTTTCCCCGTACCCAGACGATAGGGGATATGGAGCGGAGTGGCCCATGCTGGTCAGAACCAGCCACGGTCAAGGGGAGGAAAGTGAGGGGGGAGAATGATGTATTAAAGGGAAGAGCTAGGGGAAGAGTAATTTCAGTACAAGCGTGCTCGTTGGCGACTCGTTTGTCACGTGAATACTAAAACCCACAGTCTAATATGATATTACTAAACCCGTTGTTCGAGGGATTCATTATCTCCATAAAACAAATAACAGCCGTCCTTTCTGAAAACAAACATCGCAATTCTTTTAGCTTCGAATGAAACTGATTGTTACTAAGTTATTTACGACTGGCAATCATTCATTGCTAGTCTGTCGAGTGGAATCGCCTGTCTACACGGTTTCCCTTTTTTGTATTTCTCTTGCTTTTTTCCATCTCAATTGGAATAACAACCCCTCTTGCTGATTGGTCAAGAGCAAATCTTGCGTGATAATTCGCTCGTGTGCACGTTTGATGGCCGCGTGTTGGAATATTTCACAATATTGCGATGTTTCACATTTTTGTTAAAAGGATCGAGATGATGATGGCAATGGCGTGACATAGAAAAGTGTTTTAGGACGGCATGTTTTGTTGTGGGGTAGTCAGTTCATGTCGACGCAATTGTCTAAAACAACATAAGTTCAGTTTATTTGGATTAGTGAGCGTCAACCATTTGGTGTTATGATAATATTATGCCAACTTAACCGGTAATTGCGCCGCCTGTGATATTGATTTAAGTAAAGAAAATAAGTTTATGATGTGTTTTACGAATATATTATAAGGGTGCAGTTAGGAAATATATTGCGCTGCATGTGATATTATTAGTTTATAAATAAAGGGTGTTGAGTGCTTGATTTTTACATTGTTTCCTAATTTTATATATGTAAAGCAAATAACATAGAAGATAGTGATAGCAAGAGAAAATTGTTCACCTAGGCCTACAATGAATTGTAACGACGACGTGAGAAACTAGAGCGCTTCAATCGGTTAGTTAGGTCATATTGCGCCGCCTATGATATTGAAATTTTATGAAATGAGTAAATGCATGGAGCGTTTGATGATTAAATTGTTTTCTAAGTGGAACTTACATAAGAAAATATAATTGTGAAGATGATAGTAGCAGCCAAATAAATATTATTTATTTGAATAAAAACAAATAAATAAAATATGTATGATGTGAATTAAATTTTGAATTTTAGAAAGTTTGTCACCGTTATCATATGATAGAAGTTCTTCATATGATTGGGAGAGATTTAAATTGGGTGCACAAGGCATCATATAAATATGTTTTTTTGGTTTATTTGGATTTAGGACACGTCAACCGTTAGGTCATAATGCACCACTCTAGCCTAAGGGGGGTGGAGGAGGAGGGGCACATGCTGGTCAGAACCAGCCACGGGTAAGGGGAGGAAGGGGGGTTTCTCACGTCGTGGTCGTCATTGTCTTTGTCATCGTTCGTTGTGTCATTGTCATCGTCGTCGGGGAGGTCGTCAAGGGAAGGGGGCAAGGTCCCCGACAACGATTGCCAGAGCTCGCCTCTAGATTCAGGGGTTCTTACTAGCTATAATGTTTGCGAGGTGGACTTTTTCTCTTGAATCGCATTTTACGATTAGCAGAGCCATGCTCTGGGCCAATTCTTCCCCGGGCCCAGACGGGGGTCGCCGTTATCATATGATAGAAGTTCTTCATAAGGTTTGGAAGGATCAAGTTGGGTGCGCAAGGCATTATCTAAAAATGGTACATTCTGCTAGCATATGATGTACGGTTAAAGGTACATCACATGCGTCACACCTGGGAAAAAACTTTTCTCTGGTTAAGAGATATCCGCGAGTTTGAGGCCTGTTTGAATTCAGGACAGTATATACCACCTCCTCTCTACATGAGCGTCGAGAGGCAGGAGGGCGAATTTCATTATTCAGTGTGGACAAATATGTGATTTGTTAAGCTGCTTGTTGCAGATCAAACAATTTTTTGGTTTATTTGGATTAAGTATGCGTCAACCGTTAGGTCATAATGCGCCACTCCATAATCATGTCACATCACATCCAACATCACATGTGTCACATCTGGGAAGAATCTTTTCTCTGGTTAAGAGATATCAGCGAGTTTGTAGCCTATTCGAATTCAAAAAGTAAATACTATCTGTACTAACTCCTGTCTAAGTGAGCGTCGAGAGGCAGGAGGACGAATTTCATTATTCAGGTGGACAATGGGCATCCTACTATATGAATTGTCGCAGATCCAACAATCGTTGCTTGTTTCCACTTTATCATCCCACACATAGAATTAGTCGTAAACTCTCCCCTTACCCTTCCCATCTTCTATCTCACTTCTCGACGTGAAACAATATTATTCAACGACCATATAAAGAACGCGTGAATCAACGGGGGTGGTTGGAATCTACCTGTTAATGACCGAATCAAGTCACGTGTCCTACCGGAACGCATCACCTCTGCCCCCATTAGCAGTCATACCCAACTCTCCCCTACTCCCTTTCAACCTCATTTATCAATCGGTGGATCTTTGAAATCAGGAAACCTAGTTTCACACTTTACTCCCAGACACGTGCCCGAGCACGTACCGGAAGTCAGCACACGTGTCCGTACGCGTGCGACTGTGGCGATCGTCAATTGTTTGACTGTCACACGCTCTTTAGGTCATATCGGGTATTCACTAATGGCGGGAGAGCAGAAATCGGATACGACAAATTAATAAACTATTGCGTGTTGTTTTTTCAAAGAGGGGGTTTTGTTTTGGGAATGGATTACATCACAGGTCGCTTTGGGTTATAGGTCTTTTAAGGTCGTGTGATTGGCTTTAATTTTCGCGCACACACTTTTCAAGGTGGCAGTGGCACTGACAACATACGATACAATCAATATCAAACGGTTTGAGATAAAAATTACTACGACGTGAGAAACTAGGGCGCTTCAACCGGTAACGTCATATTGCGCCGCATAATAATGAAAGTTGATGAAATGTGTCAATGGTGTGTTTAATAATTAGATTGTATTCTAAGTGTATATATAACAAAATAAAATGATGATGACGATAGCAATAGCAAAACAAAAGTAATTTATGTGAGTGAAAATAAAGAAATAAAGAAATGAGTATGATGTGAATTAAAGTTTGTTAAATAGATTACTTTAGATGAGATATTTAGAAAGTTTGTGGCCGTTATCATATGATAGAAGTTCTTCATATGATTGGGAGAGATAAAATTGCGTGCGCAAGGCATCATGTACGGTTAAAGGTACATCACATGTGTCACATCTGGGAATAACCTTTTGATATCCGTTAGACGTGTGTGGCCTATTCGCATTCTGGACAATACCACCTCATCTCTACTTGAGAGTTGAGACGTAGGTGGACGAATTTTATTAGTCAGTGTGGAACTATATGGTCTGAACGAAAGCACAACCTTAATTTTCACATTAAATTCTTGTCAGAAAATAAAAATGAAAATATAAATGACCTCCTTCTTATATTGTTATGTTGAAATTCATTACCAGTGGCAGCACACATTAAACATGTAGACAGTGCATCAATACAAATCTGGTATGTTGCTTGGTAGCCATTTTCATTTTTAGCTTATTTGGATTGAAGGCGCGTCAACCGTTAGGTCATAATTCATAATACGCCACTCTAGATTAGGGATTATTTATTTATATTATTCGTTCTGCAACACCTTCATTAATAAATGTGTGCCGATGATGGCTGAAAAGTTCATAACCGCAACGACGACGACGTGAGAAACTAGGGTGCTTCAACCGGTTAGGTTATATTGCGCGCCTGTGATATTGAAAGTTGAGGAGATAAGTTAATGTTATGTTTAATGTTTTTTTTTTTTTTATTGGATTTGGTTTATTTGTATTAAGAAACGCGTCAACCGTTAGGTCATAATGCACCACTCTAGCCTAAGGGGGGTGGGGAGGAGGAGCCCATGCTGGTCAGAACCAGCCACGGGTAAGGGGAGGAAGGGGGTTTCTCACGTCGCGGTCGTCATCGTCTTTGTCATCGTTCGTTGTGTCATTGTCATCGTCGCCGGGGGGTCGTCAAGGGAAGGGGGCAAAGTCCCCGACGACGATTGCCAGAGCTCGCCTCTAGTTTGGGGAGAAAGATACTCCGCTCTTACTAGCTGATGTTTGCGAGGTGGACTTTTTCTCTTGAATCGCCTTTTACGATTAGCAGAGCCATGCTCTGGGCCTATTCTACCCCGGGCCCAGACGGGGAAAAAAAGACGCTGTCAACCGTTAGGTCATAATGCACCACTCTATTCTAGGGGGGGGAGGAGGGGCCAATGCTGGTCAGAACCAGCCAAGGGTAAGGGGAGGAAAGGGGGGTTCTCACGTCGCGGTCGCAAGGGAGGGGGCAAGTTCCCGACGACATTGCAGAGCTCGCCTCTATTTCGGCCGAGGACGACGTGAGAAACT
This sequence comes from Sweltsa coloradensis, assembly GCA_024449915.1. Taxonomy (NCBI): domain Eukaryota; kingdom Metazoa; phylum Arthropoda; class Insecta; order Plecoptera; family Chloroperlidae; genus Sweltsa; species Sweltsa coloradensis. Next base: position 41,461 of record JAMZAV010001643.1, on the reverse strand, counting down.
AGGGCGCTTCATTGGTAGGGCCCATATGGCGTCGCTTGTGAATGAAAGTAATGAGGAAGGTTTTTTAGTTTCTTTGGATTAAGGACGCGTCAACCGTTGGGGGTCATAATGCACCACTCTAGCCTAACGGAGGGGGGGGGAGGAAGAGGCCATGTGTTTCAGAACCAGCCACGGGTAAGGGAGGAAGGGGGGTTTCGACGTCGCGGTCCGTCATCGTCTTGTCATCGTCGTTGTGTCATTGTCATCGTGCCGGGAGGTCGTCATAAGGGATGGCAAGGGTTTTAATGCAGGTATGTTTGGAGTAAAAGACTCATCCTTCATACATGCTGATGTTTGCAAGGTGTACTTTTTCTTGAAATCGCCTTTTACGATTAGCAGAGCCATGCTCTAGGGCCAATTATTACCCCGGCCAAGAGATTAAACATACATAAGAAAATAAAATGATGGTGTGATATGGATAGCAAACGTAGTTATTATGAAATGGAAATAAAAAAATAAGCCTATTGAATTATAGGTTCAACCGTTAAGGTCATGCACCACTTAGAGTCTAGCCTAGGGTATGTGGGGTAGGAGGGGGCCCATGCTGGTCGGAACCAGCCACGGGAAATGGGAGGAAAGGGGGATATTGTCGCTGAAATAATTTTCACACGAGATTTAAAAAAATATATAAAAACAGGATATAAAAATCTTTGTGGGCGTAGAATCGTGTTCTGCTTGATTGATTGGTAATTCATACTAAAATAATTACGCTGGTCTTTATCCTTGGTCATCGTTTGCTCGTCGATGGTATCGGCGCCGACAGGGTTGACGACGACGACGTGAGAAACTAGAGCGACGGGCGACGACGTGAGAACTAGGCGCTTCAACGGTTAGGTCTATTGCGCCGCCTGTGAATGAAAGTAAATGAGACAGCTTAATGCCAGGTAGTGTTTGATGATTGAGTTGTTCTAAGTGTATAAATAACAAAATAAAATGATGATGATGAAAGTAATAGCAAAATAAAAGTTATGTATGTGAATGAAAATAAAGAAAAGAAAGAAATGTGTATGATGTGAATTATATTTTGTTAAATAGATTACTATGGATGAGAAATTTAGAAAGTTTGTCGCCGTTATCATATGATAGAAGTTCATATGATTGAGAGAGATCAAATTGCATGCGCAAGGCACTTGGTGTGCTTTAAAGAAATAAAAACGTCGCGGTCGTCATAGTCTTTGTCATCGTTCGTGTTTTCATGTTTGTCGTCGTCGTCGGGGAGGTCGTCAAGGCCCAAGGGAATGGGGAGGAATCCACTACAACGACTGCCAGAGCTCGCCTCAAGTTATATGGAGTACTTCCCTAATTGCTAGCTGATGTTTGCTAGCTGGACTCTCTCTCTTTTCTCGCCTTTTACGATTAGCAGAGCCATATTTATTTATTTATTTATTTATTATTGATTTTAGTCTTACCTATTCAGTTATAAAATCGATTACAAAGAGGATCATCTAATATAAATCTATTACATAGATGCAAATAACTACAATAAACTACATTAAGTAATATTTGAATTGATTATTTAAATTATTATAATGAATGAATCAAATATAAAAAGGGTGGAATATGAAATAAAATAGGAATAGAGGAAAATGAAGAAAAAAGGCAAAAAGAACCATTAAAACAGGCAAACGAAAACGAAAAACCCTGATCATGACGATCCACTCAAACGATATGGGTTTGCCAAATCAGGACAGCAAATCAGAGTATAACAAACTTTACGCGAAGAAACCACAAGCGATCTGCATGAATACATGTGCCATGCTTACAGCCAAATTCTTCACCGGGCCCAGACATGTTCTGTGGCACGGATATTGTAAGCTGTTAATGAAGTGAGATGGCAAAGACGAGAGAACTAGGGCGCTGCAACCGGTTAGGTCATACTGCGGCGCCTTGAGATGAGTAAGGTGTGTTTGATGATTAAATTGTTTCTAAGTGTATAAATAACAAAATAAAATAATGATATTGATAGTAATAGCAAAACAAAAGTTATGTGTGTGAATGAAAATAAAGTTATTAAAGAAATGTGTATGATCCGAATTAAATTTTGTTAAATAGATTACTTTGGATGAGAAATTTAGAAAGTTTGTCGCCATTATCTATGATAGAGTATTGGAGGGTCACGTTACGATTATACTGTTTTCTAAGTACCTACATAAAAGGAAATAAAATAATAGAGGTGATGGTAATAGCAAAAAAAGTAGATTTATTTGAATATAGAATGAAACTTGTTTGATATGAATTTATGATAAAATAGAAAGTTTGTCACCGTTCATATGATAATTCTTGTTGGTATGACAATGCTGAAGTAGAAGTAGGCCCTATACGGCAAGTTGGAGCTGTTACACAGTCGGATACGAAATCTCTCTCCGAGTCTCCAGCAAAGTGAATGTTTGATAGCTAGCTGCTGGACGCACGCTGTAAAAGTTTGCGATAACAGTTTGTTAGGAGGCGATGGGTTGGGGGATGCGCCCCACTGGGTTGGAAATTAACAAAGAATCGAGTTGTTAGGGGTAAGTGGAGGGGTGGGGGCGGCGAGGGGAGGGGGCATGCACCCTCGTTGTTGTACTTGTACTCTCCGAGTTTCCGGGCAAGTCCTGACTCAGTTTCCGACCAGAAGTGCTCTGATGCTCCAAAGAAGAGCTTTGGTATAATTGACAATCGACACAATTCAAAAATCGCCCTTTTCGATCTTAAATGAATTGTTACGCTTGTACTAATGTGTTTATAGCTGAATTGTTTACGAGATTATGGTATTGGTACAACGCCCACACAGTCGATTGGATGCTATAGGGAATATACCTTCACTATTTTTTATCACTCCACTACATTAAGGACTACGATAATCATATTTTTTTATTATTTAGATAATATTTTCATTTATACAAGTAAGCTGAAAGTTGCACCAATATTAATGGCGGGAAAAATGTGCCACTACGTCACTATATGGTATAATGTTGCGAATCGGCCAATGAGGTAATGCCCAACAGTGACATTAACTGTGTAATCTATAAGGCGGTAGTTTATTCATTGAACCAAAGACATTCAACAACTTTACCCATTGGTCACCAATGTTCTAGCGAGCTCTAGACCTAGATCTTGACGTCACGTACTGTTTGCGCGGGAAATAAAATACTACAAACGTTGGGCCTCAATAGAATTTAAACTATATTTAAGTTACATTAAATTGCTTTTAATTGTAGTAACTGCGTTTTTGACTGGATTTCTATTCATTTATTACAACCACGTCAATATTTGGACTAAGTGCATATTCCCATCAAAAGGTCATAAATTAGTCGGCGTGAGAAACTAGGGCGCTTCAACCGGGTAGGTCATATATTGCGCCGTCTGTGAATTGAAAGTTGATGAAATGAGTTAATGGAGTGTTAGATGATTACATTGTTTGCTAAGGTTAGACCGTATGTATAAGAGAATAAAATCATGGTGATGAAAGTAATAGCAAAACAAAAGTTATTTTATTTGAATGGAAATAAATATATAAGAAAATGTGTATAGTGTGGGTTAAATTTCGTTAGATAAATTACTTTGAATGAGAAATTTAGAAAGTTTGATGCCGTTATCATATGATAGAAGTTCTTCATAAGGATTGGAAGGATCAAGTTAGGTGCACAGGGCATCATCTAAGGTACATTCTGCTTGCATATGATGTACGGTTAAAGGTATACAACAAATGTGTCGCATTTGGGAACAACCTTTTCTCTGGTTATTAATTCGAATTCTGGACAATACCACCTCTTCTCTACGTGCGAGTCGAGACGCAGGTGGACGAATTTTATGTGTCAGTGTGAGCATCACACTATGCAATTTTTTATAGTATTATAGGCCAACGTGTGCTATTTTGAGATTGTCTTTGCCAAGTATTTCCTCTCCTTCTACGATCGGCAGAGGAAAACCTTGGACTAATTCTCCCCCTGGCACAGACGGGGTTAAGATTTATTTGGATCACGGGCGCGTCAACCGTTAGGTCATAATGTGCCACTCTAGCCTATAGGGGGTATGGGGAGGAGAGGCCCATGCTGGTCAGAACCAGCCACGGGTAGGAGGAGAAACGGGGGCCCAGACTGGGGAAATAATCAAATCGTTACTATATTATTTTTACTTATCATTATTGATGTCCTCTGGGCCACATGCATCCATAAACTGCATTTCAAGAACGAATCGAATTGACAAATTCCTTTGTGTTTTCAGCACCGCTTATCCTCGATGTAAATCCTGTTTTCCCGTTCAGCTTGATTTAGCTCGAAAAATAAATAAAATTGAGCCGTATAGTGCAGTATAATATAACCTTGTGCAGGCGGAAAGCGAGTGAGCAAGCGCCATGGAGATATCATAACAGTTAGCTGAGGCCGGGTGAATAAAGTTCTTCTTCCGGTTCCCTCCGCTGCGAGATATTGATGGTTTCCGGTGGCTGTGTTACGCTCAGTTTACCAAGATGCAGAGCATAAGCCAACCCCCGCCATCATCATCATCATCATTGCACAGAACAAGGTTTAATTCATATTGGATTTCCATCGGAGATGAGGGGTGCTATATATACAATACGAGTATTGGCGAACAAGTGGCGCCGTATATATAACAAAGAGTGGGTATAGGAGCGCAGCAGCACAACAGGACCTGTAGACGACGACGTGAGAAACTAGGGCGCTTCAACCGGTTAGGTCATATTGCGCCACCTATGATAATGAAAGTTGAGTGTTGATGATTAGATTTAATAGTGTGTGTGTGTTTCATGAGTATGATTATGTAAAAAAATATGCTGATCGTTTTTTTGTTTATTTGGATTAAGGACGCGTCAACCGTTAGAAAATAATGCACCACCCTAACCTGGGGGGGGGGGGGGAGAGGAGCGGCCCTAATGGACAGAACCAGACACGGGTAAGGGGAGGAAAGGGGGTTTCTCACGTCGCGGTCGTCATCGTCTTTGTCATCGTTCGTTGTGTCATTGTCATCGTCGCCGGGGGGTCGTCAAGGGAAGGGGGCAAGGTCCCCGACGACGATTGCCAGAGCTCGCCTCTATTTTTGGGGAGTAAAATACTACCCTTCATACTAGCTGATGTTTGCGAGGTGGACTTTTTCTCTTGAATCGTCTATTACGATTAGCAGAGCCATGCTCTGGGCCAATAGGGAAAATGCACCAAGTTCAAATATTGACGTGGGTGTTAGAAATAGATAGAAAACCGCTTAAAACGCCATTATTGAAATAAAAAGCAATTTAAAGAAGCTATTTTAAATTCTATTGAGACTCAAAGTATGTAGTATTTTATTTCCCGCGCAAACAGCACGTGACGTCAATATTCAGGTCTAGAGCACGCTCGAGCATTGTTGACCAATGGACTTACATACATAGCCTACTTAGATTTCAAAGTTAATATCACCGTTTGGCATCACCTTATTGGCTGATTCGCTTCGGTATCATATATAGTGACGTAGAGGCTCATTTTCCCGCCATTATTATTGATGCAACTTTCAGCTTACTTTTGTAAATGAAAATCTTAGTTTAATAATAAATAATATGATTAACGTATTCAGAATGAAGTCCTTAATGTAGTAGAGTGATAAAAAAGTTTAGGTATATTCCCTCTCGGGCCCAGACGGGGAGTTGATTGAGAACGCGTCAACCGTTAGGTCATGGGGAGGATATTGATTGATGTTGATGTTTATTAGGTTTACGGGCGCGTCAACCGTAAGGTCATATTGCGCCTCCTGTGATAATGTAGTTTATAAGTTAGTTTGAGGAGGGGCCCATGCTGGTCAGAACCAGCCACGGGTCAGTTTTTTTTGTTTATTTGGATTAAGGACGCGTCAACCGTTAGGTCATAATGCACCACTCTAGCCTAAGGGGGGGGGGGGGAGGGGCCCATGCTGGTCAGAACCAGCCACGGGTAAGAGGAGGAAGGGGGGTTTCTCACGTCGCGGTCGTCATCGTCTTTGTCATCGTTCGTTGTGTCATTGTCATCGTCGCCGGGGGGTCGTCAAGGGAAGGGGCAAGGTCCCCGACGACGATTGCCAGAGCTCGCCTCTAGTTTCGGGGAGTAAGATACTCCGCTCTTTCTAGCTGATGTTTGCGGGGTGGACTATTTCTCTTGAAACGCCTTTTACGATTAGCAGAGCCATGCTCTGGGCCAATTCTACCCGGTGTACTAAAAGGTAAAACTGAGCCTTGGTAAAGATATACCATGACACCGGCACCCAGACGGGGTAGAAGAAATGCGTATGATGTGAATTAAAATTTGTTAAATAAATTACTTTGGATGAGAAATTTGAAAAGTTTGTCGCCGTCCGTGGAAAGTTTATTTGGAGTTAAGGGCGCGTCAACCGTTAGTTCATAATGCGCCACTCTATATAGGCAATATCTAGTAACCTAGCTATGAGTGGAAAGACCAATGCTGGACAGATCCAGGCATAAGCATGTATTTTGTCGTCGAAACGACGACGACGTAAGAAACTCGGGCGCTTCAACCGTGATGCCTGTGATGTTGTAAGTTAATGAAATGAGTTTATAATTTGTAAGTTGTTAAATTAAAGCATGATAATGAATCAAATAGCTAGTTTTGGATTATTTGGATCAAGGACGCGTCAACCGTTGATCTAATGCACATTCTAACCTAATGGAGGGGAGGTGCAATGCTAGTCAAAAACAGTCAGGTAAGGGGAGGAATAGCGGTTTTGGTTATTTGGATCAAGGACGCGTCAACCGTTAGGTCATAATGCACCACTCTAGCCTAAGGGGGGGGGGGTGGAGGAGGGCCCATGCTGTCAAAACCAGCACGGGTAAGGGGAGGAATGGGGGGTTCTCACGTCGCGGTCTTCTTCGTCTTTGTCATCGTCATCGTTCGTTGTGTCTTTGTCATCGTCGTTGGGGAGGTCGTCAAGTGAAGGGGGCAAGGTCCCCGACGACGATTGCCAGAGCTCGCCTCTATTTTCGGGGAGTAAAATACTACCCTTCATTCTAGCTGATGTTTGCGAGGTGGACTTTTTCTCTTGAATTGCCTTTTACGATTAGCAGAGCCATGCTCTGGCCCAATTCTACCCCGGGCCCAGACGGGGTATTAAGGGCGTTGTCAACCGTTAGTTCATATTGTGCCTCCTGCGATAATGTAGTTTGTCAGTTAATTAATAACTATATACATTTTTTTAATGGGGAGGAATGTGATGGTTGACGCTTGGGGACGCAAGGTGGACAGGCCTGTGCTGGTCAGAACCAGCCACATGCAAGGGGGTCATGTGGGTAGGTAGTCGGGGGTAAGGGGCCGGGGTGGGAGATTGTCCGGGGTCGAGTCGGGGGAGGGCCTGTGGTCTGTGGCAAAATCAGGCTGTTTTCAGGATAGGGTTTTTTTTTAGCATCGCGGTCGTAATCGTCTTTGTCATTTTAAGCGGGGGTTCTTACGTCGTAGTCGTCGTCTTTGTCAAAGTTCGTGTTGTCATGGTCTTCGCCGTCGTTGGGGGGTGGGGCTGGGAGGAAGGTACTTGCCCCCGCTTGCCCCCCCCCCCAACGGTGTCAATTAAATGCCTGCCGCACGCGTAATATTACTAAAATAAAATCATCAAATCATATATTTTTTTAAATTTCTAAGGATAACGACGGGGTGCAGAAAGTTTAGTTTTAGTTTTTGAACTATTAATTTAGTTTTTTGGGTTTATTGGGATTTAAGGACGCGTCAACCGTTAGGTCATAATGCACCACTCTAACCTAGGGGGTGGGGGGAGGAGAGGCCCATGCTGGTCAGAACCAGAAACGGGTAAGGGGAGAAAACTGCCTTAATTATTTTGCATAGGGCTAACACATATTTTTATATTTTTTTGTTTTTAGTTTATTTGGATTAAGGACGCGTCAACCGTTAGGTCATAATGCATCACTCTAGCCTAAGGGGGGTGGGGAGGAGGAGCCCATGCTGGTCAGAACCAGCCACGGGTAAGGGGAGGAAGGGGGGTTTCTCACGTCGCGGTCGTCATCGTCTTTGTCATTGTTCGTTGTGTCATTGTCATCGTCGCCGGGGGGTCGTCAAGGGAAGGGGGCAAGGTCCCCGACGACGATTGCCAGAGCTCGCCTCTAGTTTCGGGGAGTAAAAAAGATACTCTGCTCGAACTAGCTGATGTTTGCGAGGTGGACTTTTTCTCTTGAATCGCCTTTTACGATTAGCAGAGCCATGCTATGGGCCAATTTTACCTCGGGCCCGAACTTAGGGGGGGAAGGTCGTTAAGGAGGGTCCCCGTCAACAATTTCCAGAGCTCGCCTCTAGTTTCGGGGAGTGATCTATTCCTCTACTGGCTAGCTGATGTTTGCGGGATGGTCGTCTTCTCTTTCTTCGCCTTTTATGATTAGCATATAGGCTAACCATCCACTCCACAGTTCAAGACGACGAGAGGTACGCTACGACGACGTGAGAAACTAGGGCGCTTCAACCGGTTAGGTCATATTGCGCCGCCTGTGATAATGAAAGTTGATGAGATGAGTTAATGGTGTGTTTGATGATAAGATTGTTTTCTTAGTGTATAAATAACAAAATAAAATGATGATGAAAGTTTTTTTTTTTTTTTTATTTAGATTAAGGACGCGTCAACCGTTTTAGGTCATAATGCACCACTCTAGCCTAGGGTGGGGGGTTGGGAAGAGGGGCCCATGCTGGTCTGAACCAGCCACGGGTAAGGGGAGGAAAGGGGGGTTCTCACGTCACGGTCGTCATTGTCTTCGTCATCGTTCATGGTGTCATTGTCGTCATCGTCGTCGAGGGGTCGTCAAGGGAAGGGGGCAAGGTCCCCGACGACGATTGCCAGAGCTCGCCTCTAGTTTGGGGAGTAAGATACTCCGCTCTTACTAGCTGATGTTTGCGAGGTGGACTTTTTCTCTTGAATCGCCTTTAACGATTAGCAGAGCCATGCTCTGGGCCAATTCTACCCCGGGCCCAGACGGGGTTTGATGAGATGAGTTAATGGTGTGTTTGATGATAAGATTGTTTTCTAAGTGTATAAATAACAAAATAAAATGATGATGAATTTTTTTTTTTTGTTTATTTGGGTTAAGGACGCGTCAACCGTTAGGTCATAATGCACCACTCTAGCCTATACGGTGAGGGGTTGGGAAGAGGGGCCCATGCTGGTCTGAACCAGCCACGGGTAAGGGGAAGAAAGGGGGGTTCTCACGTCACGGTCGTCATTGTCTTCGTCATCGTTCATGGTGTCATTGTCGTCATCGTCGTCGAGGGGTCGTCAAGGGAAGGGGGGCAAGGTCCCCGACGACGATTGACGACGAATTGAAGTAATAGCAAAATAAAAGTTATGTATGGGAATGAAAATAAATAAATTAAAGAAATGTGTATGATGTGAATTAAATTTTGCTTAATAGATTACTATGGATGAGAAATTTAGAAAGTTTGTCGCCGTCATCATATGATAGAAGTTCTTCATGAATGGGAGAGGCGAAATAAGTTTGTCGCGTATGTTATAATAGCGATGTTTGTGATTGCCCGGGGGAAAATTATTTACTGAAAAGAAAATGAATGAATGAATGAAGAAGAAATATGGTGATGTGAATTAAATTTAGTTGGAGTAAAAGAGAAGTAGTTTTGTTTCAAGGACATAATGAAGATGACCTGACATTGTGTTAGTCGAATAGAGGTATAGGTGTTTCTGGTTTGCCATGCAATCTCCACCCTTGCTTTTAAATAGTATATTTTATGATTCCCCCCCCCCCCTCATTCGTCCAACCCCACTCCCTTCCGAGCCAACGAGCGTGACATTCAAATTGTTCCAAACAATTTAAACTCTGCTTTAAAATAATGCCATCTTGATTTTTAAACATTGTTAAAAAGCTATTTTAAAATAGGTCAACGATGTTGAAACCACTCCATTATAGTGAGCATTTTGACGCGCAAGCAATAAAAGATAACTTTTTGTTTCATTAGTTAAATACTTTATCAACTAATTAACTGCTTTACGCTATTGCCACGAGCCCAGTGCATTTTACTTTATAAGACATATATTTAATCTGAGATTATTTGGGTTAAGGGCGCGTTAACCGTAAGGTCTTATTGCGCCACTCTAGTATAGGGGATGTGGGAAGGACACCTGCACCGTACTGGTCAGAAACAGTTACGGCCAAGGGGAGGGAAAGGGAAGGGATATAGATTCTAACGTCGCGGTCGTACAAGTTGCTTGACAACAGCCGTTTGACAAGCATGCTAGTCCCCACACACGAAACCGATGTGCATGGACACAGCGGGAGGTTACACGCAAAAAAAATTGTTCCTTCATTATCAAAGCAAAAACTTGCGTGTCCTATAGTTACACAATTTCGTACGAAATGTTTGAGTAGCTCCCCACACATTCAAACATGCTGTTAAGCGCGGTCAAAATATCAAGACGGTTTGAAAACTGCGATTTGCTTGACAACACGCTGACACGCCTCCCACTCACTCAAACTTGCTATCAAACACGATGTTGTCAAGCAGCTTGTACGAAATGTTTGAGTGTCTGGTGGCCGCTTAATGGGATTAAGGGCGCGTCAACCGTTAGTTCATAATGCGCCACGCTATATAGCCAATAGTGGATAGTAGGAAAATCTCGTGACCAACTAGCCACGGGTTGGGGGAGGAAAGGGGTGGTCTCATTTCCTGGTCTTCAATGTCTTAGTCATCGTTAGTGTTGTCATGATTGTTGTCGTTGTCGTCTGGAAAGTCGTCAAGGAAAGATAAGAGGTCCCCAACGACAAATTGCCAGAGCTTGCCTCTAGTTTCAGGGTGTTTTAAATATAGCTACTCCCCTAATTACTTTCGCTGATGTTTGCGATATGGATTTTATTTCGGACCTCGCCTTTTGTAAAATGATGATGAGTACTCACCACAGCATTGCAGTTCATATTGTACCAGATGTTGCATTGCTTGTGGTGTTGGATGTACGCTTTAATTTATCTCTCATTGAGAGCACCAGGAACATCTGTTGTGCTTGCAATATCAGCTGATTGGTTCAGGTGACGGTGATTACGATTAAATCCCACCTGCCCTTTAAACACACCGATCATTCAACCATACGCTAAAAAATAACACTCCCCTGAAACGCCTTGGGGGAGATAAGAGTAAACGGATTTTAATTCTCATTTAGTGCGTACCAAATATATACGAGATTGGTAAAAACAAAAGTGTAATTAGACTATTATATCTTAATTGTCATCAAACGAGGGAGCGTTTTTGGTTTATTTGGATTAAGAACGCGCCACTCTAGCCTCTGCCTAGCGGATATGGGAAGGAGGAGCTTATGCTGTCAGAACCAGCCACGGGTTAGGGGAGGAAAAGGGGGTTCTCAAGTCACGCTCGTCATCGTCTTTGACTCTTTGTCATCGTCATCGTTCGCTGCGTCCAGTGGCGTAACTACCGGGGTAGCAGGGGTAGCTGTGCTACCGGGCCCTGGAGTGAGAGGGGCCCTCTGGGCCCCCTTCACTCCGAGGCCCTAGTTTCAAAAAAACTGTAATAATCACAAACATCGTAAAATTTGTAATGTAGCTATTTATTGCAATAATTGAATTGCAAGTTTTGTGTTCATGAGAATCGAAACAGGGTGCCATTGACGACCGAAGAGTTATTGTCTTTGAATAACCACAATTTTCGTATTATGCGCATGAGTTGCTCCACACATCTCATCCACAGGTTTGACCCTCTTCAAATATCTAAGTTTTCTTCTCGGTTCTCTGTTTACTGCGAAAAGGACATATTTTCTTTCTGTTTTTTACTTCATTTACTGACGAGAGTTCTGCACAAAAAAAATACTTCCATCCCCACAGCAACCAGTATCGAGCAGGTTGTAAGAGTGAAAGGAAGTGCGGGTTATGAATCGTTTCGTAGTAAGGTGTAAATCAAGTGGGTGACGTGCGTTTTGTCGTTGTTTTTAAATTAAAGTTAGTTAATAATGTAAGTGTGCGCGTGACGTAGACATTGACTCGGTCATCGGTGTGTTTGCAGAGTCGAAAGCAAGACGTCGGAATTTGGACTAACCACGTCGATGCAGGGATAAGTTTTCTCAATTTCTCGGTTGAACGTGTATAAACACATAATGTTGAAAGAGCATGCATTTCTACAAACATAGTTAAATTGCAACGGACAATATGAGGATGGGGTGGGAGGGCCCAATATTGTTTTTTGCTGGGGGGCCCACTGCAAGGTTCTTACGCCACTGGCTGCGTCTTTTTCATCGTCGTCAGGGAGGTCGTCAAGGGAAAGGAGAAGTATCCCCGAAGATGATTGCCAGAGCTCGCCTATCGTTTGAGGGAGTTTGATTATTTGGATTAAGGGCTCGTCAACCGTTAGGTCATAATGCACCATTCTAGCCTAGGGGATGTGGGGAGGAAGGGCACAAGCTGGTCAGAACCAGCCACGGGTAAGGGGGGTTTCTCACATCGCGGTCATCGTCTTTGTCATCGTTCGTTGTATCATTGTCATCGTCGTCGGAGAGGTCGTCAAGGGAAGGGGGAAGTGTCCTCGACGACGATTGCCAGAGCTCGCCTCTAGTTTCGGGGAGTAATATACTCTGCTCTTACTAGCTGATGTTCGCGAGGTGGACTTTTTCTCTTCAATCGCCTTTTACGATTAGCAGAGCCATGCTCTGGGCCAATTCTACCCCGGGCCCAGACGGGGGAGGATACATCCAGCCAGGCAAGGGAAGGAAAGGGTCGTTTCCGCATCTTTAATTCAGTATTGTATCTGTTTGAAATACTTTAGTTTGTTTAGTATTCTCGAAAATATTAAATTACACAAAACCATTGAAAGATGCAATTATAAAAATGCTGACATTTCAAATTTGAGATCTAAAGATTTCTCAGTGCGTTCCTTGTCTATTTCTTTGCAATGCACCAACACCTATGTTCCGATGTCGGTGCCAAGGTGTCTAGCCCGTCTTGTGTATGTGTGCGGGTAGGGGGAGGGGTAGGGGTTCTCCTTCACCGTCCCATGAGCCAGACCACATCGCATTGAGGCATTGTTGACGGCGAAACGGTTGTCCCTGAATGAAATTGAGCGTGATGCCGATTGCAAGGTTCTGTCCCACCCCCGACTCAGCTTCACACAGCGTGGCCAACTAGGTAGACGGAAACATTACTTATCTAGGAGCAGTTCCGCTATTTTTTACACTCCGCGGTCGATCTATATAGACGGAATAAAGGGCAATACTCTGGCAGAAAGGATAATCGAGATGATGGGTTGGAAAGGCTAACGAGTACAATGAGGAGTTACACGTTTCTTGAATTTTTAAATTTATTTGGATTAAGGGCGAATCAACCGTTAGGTCATAATGCACCATTCTAACCTGGGGGGGGGGGGGAGGAGGAGCCCTTGCTGGTCAGAAACCAGCCACGGTTAAGGGGAGGAAAGGGGGTTCTCAGATCGCGCGTCGTCATTGTCTTTGTCATCGTTCGTGGTTTCATTGTCGTCATCGTCGTCGAGGGGTCGTCAAGGGAAGGGGGCAAGGTCCCCGACGACGATTGCCAGAGCTCACCTCTATTTTCGGGGAGTTTGGGTTTGGGGGGCTCCGCTTCCCAAACCCCCCATGCTTGTCCCACGGAGTTACAACAATCATTTTTGCTCCCCCCCCCCCCCCCCTGACAAAATTCCTGCGGACGCCCTTGACTCACTGCTTTGTAAACAACTGCTATATCATGTATGCACTGCTTCATAAAATAAACCTGACTTCCGTTTTCCAATCAGAAAGAATCAGTTGTCATTATTCCACTCCGTGTTTAATCCGAGGTAATCCACTGAGCCTTTTTTGGTTTATTTGGATTAAGGCCGCGTCAACCGTTTGGTCATAATGCTCCACTCTAGCCTAAGGAGGGTGGGGAGAAGGGTTTTTTTTTTAAATTTGGTTTATTTGGATTAAGGACGCGTCAACCGTTAGGTCATAATGCACCACTCTAGCCTAAGGGGGGTGGGGAGGAGGAGCCCATGCTGGTCAGAACCAGCCACGGGTAAGGGGAGGAAGGGGGGTTTCTCACGTCGCGGTCGTCATCGTCTTTGTCATCGTTCGTTGTGTCATTGTCATCGTCGCCGGGGGGTCGTCAAGGGAAGGGAGCAAGGTCCCCGACGATGATTGCCAGAGCTCGCCTCTAGTTTGGGGAGTAAGATACTCCGCTCTTACTAGCTGATGTTTGCGAGGTGGACTTTTTCTCTTGAATCGCCTTTTACGATTAGCAGAGCCATGCTCTGGGCCAATTCTACCCCGGGCCCAGACGGGGTTAGGGGAGAAACCCATGCTGGTCAGAACCAGCCACGGGTAAGGGGAAGAAGGGGGGTTTCTCACGTCGCGGTCGTCATCGTCTTTGTCATCGTTCGTTGTGTCATTGTCATCGTCACCGGGGGGTCGTCAAGGGAAGGGGGCAAGGTCCCCGACGACGATTGCCAGAGCTCGCCTCTAGTTTCGGGGAGTAAGATACTCCGCTTTTTCTAGCTGATGTTTGCGAGGTGGACTTTTTCTCTTGAATCGCCTTTTACGATTAGCAGAGGCATGCTCTGGGCCTATTCTACCCCGGGCCCAGACGGGGACCAAATACTTTAGGCACCAAAAGACATGAGTGGCGAATCCGATGAGATGACGACCTGAGAAACTAAGGCGCTTCAACCGGTTAGGTCATATTGCTCCGCCTGCGATATTGTAAGCCAACGAATTGTTTTTATTGTTGTTTTGATGATAAAAAAAAATTTCTAGGTTTGTAAAGAAATGAAAATTATATAATTCTGAAGGTAAGGAAAAATTAAATATTTGAATGAATTTTGTTTTGTTGTATAATTTTAATATCGAACGATATTCCAATTATGTATAGTCTATACTATACGAGGAAATATACACAAACTTACAAAAAGTCTATTTTTATAGCATGTAAATGTAATGTATTACATTTTAATAAGGGAAATACACTTCTTTTTAATTTATTATTTAGTGCAAAAATATAATTAATTAATCAAGTCATAATTTTAAGAACGAGTTCACCAGTGAGAATGAATGACCTTGATCACATAGAAGAGTGATCAGTCACACAGCCATTATAAATTGCAAGCTCATGGTCTGCCTTAAACCTACCCTGGCCTGTCCCGTAGCATAAGGGTAGTTTTTAGAATGTCTTTAGTTGTCAAGGGGTGAGATTTCTTCAATACGCATCTTAGTTCCCCTCGGTTTAAGAAATATAGAAAAGCAATTTGTCAGCCACCTCGCTCCCTCCCTTTTGAAAAGAGCGTTCTGCACGTTATTTACCAGGCCAGGCGAATACAAACGATATTTAGCGGTTCACTGGGCCAGGTGATGGATCAGTCACGCCCGGCATACACAACATGCCCGGAACGTCACATATTATACGTCAAGACGAAGGTTTATGATGGACATCAAACCCTAGACACAATCAAACTGCATGGCCACTAATCAAGATCAGGTCATTTCGGATTAATGGGCAGGGCAGGATTTGAAATGTTACGATTTTGTGTTTTATGTATACGAAATTGATGGCATCGTTTAGTAGTGTATTTGTTCGTTTTTGTTTCTTATTTTTGATTGTACATGAAATTATATATTTATTTTGCGCGGAGTTGTCATGGTCGACGTCCTCGGGGAGGTCGTCAAAGGAAGGGGAAAAGGTCCCCGACGATAACTGCCAGAGCTCGCCTCCAGTTTCGGGGAGTAATAATATACTCCCCTTACTTACCAACTGATGTTTGTGATACGGTCAAAAGTCTAAATTTACGAACATCGTGCGAAACAAGAGCGCTTTAACCGGATATAGGTCATATTGGGCTGCCTCTGATTCTTTGTTAGTAAATTTAAATTATTGTTTGTTTGTTTGTTTTTTTAAATATCGTTTTCTAATTTAAGATGATTGATTGATTGATTGATTGATTATCGTCTTTATTTGGCGGGATTAAGGCCTGTGAGGCCTTATAAGAGAGATAGTGATAATAATAACGAAATTGATGAATTTGATGAAATGAAATATTTTTGTTTGGTTTATTTGGTTTGGTTGGTTTGGTTGGTTATTTGGATTAAGGACGCGTCAACCGTTAGGTCATAATGCACCACTCTAGCCTAAGGGGGGGTGGTGAGGAGGGGCCCATGCTGGTCAGAACCAGTCACGGGTAAGGGGAGGAAGGGGGTTTCTCACGTCGCGGTCGTCATCGTCTTTTTCATCGTTCGTTGTGTCATTGTCATCGTCGCCGGGGGGTCGTCAAGGGAACCGGGGGCAAGGTCCCCGACGATGATTGCCAGCTCTCGCCTCTAGTTTCGGGGAGTAAGGTACTCCGCTCTTACTAGCTAATGCTTGTGAGGTGGACTTTTTCTCTTAAATCGACTTGAATCGACGATTAGCAGAGCCATGCTCTGGACCAATTCTACCGCGGGCCAGAACGGGATGCATGAGAATTAAATTTGGTTCGACAAATTACTTGGAATGAGACATAATCTGGTTTAATGGCGCGCAAACCGTTAGGCCTTTATTCCCTCTCTTAGCCTAGGTCATTGGATGTGGGGAGGAAAATCCCACGCTTTTCAGAACCAGCCACGGGTGTAGGCCAAAGGAAAGGAGGGTTTGTCATCGTTCGTGTTGTCACTTATGCGCGTGGTAGTCAGGTGAAAGGGGAGAGGTCCTCGACGATGACCTCCAGAGCTCACCTCTAGTTGTAAGGATTAATATATTTCCGTACTTTGCAGCTGATGTTTGCCAGATGGACTTTGTCTCTTTCTTCGCCTTTTACGATTAGCAGCTCTGCTTGGCCAAATTCTACCCCTTTACCAAACGAGGGGATGGTAAATGTATGAGTATGATTGAGGCAGAACGTATTTCATCGTTTTCAACAGCGCAGACCAAAATAAATTTAAAAATCTTAGAGTGTAAAACCGAGATCCGACTGGCAAATCAAATCAACAAAAGTTAATAACTCTTGAAAACATTCCGTTTGCAAGTGGCATGTTCTCCCATCACCGCCTTTGTTAGTTGCAAGTGTGAAAGGCGGTTAGTTATTGTTTGTTCCGAGGTTAGGAAGGCAGTGAGCTAGCACTTAGCGACGCCGAGCGGATATAGATCAAATAGAGATTGATTCCTCACTTCGCCGCTAGGAGGAGTTGAAACCCGTGTTACCGGGGACTGACGTCACGACAGGAAGTACAGGGGTTGATTGTGCGATCAAATCATAGACATATACCCACCCCTCTCTCTCATAACATTTTGATAAGCATGCTGTAGTTGGATGAGTTAGTGTCAAAGCTTATTTCAAATATACATTCAGTTTCAGGGCGCGTCAACCGAGAGATTATAATACACCTCTCAGCTTAGGGGATGGGGAGGAAAGTGCCATGCAGGTCAGGCCCTATACCAGCCACGGGTTATTGGAGGGAAAGGGGGGGGGGAGAGGTTTTCACGTAGCGGTCGTCGATGTCATATCGTTCGCGTGTTGTCATTGTAGTTGTCAATGGGACGGTGGGTGGGGGTCCCCGACGTCGAATGCCAGAGCTTGCCGATGAGAAGAGTTGTCCATTATATGACAAGGTTAGAAACTAGGGCGTTTCAACCGGTTAGGTCATATTGCGCTGCCTGTGATATTGAAAGTTGATGAGATGGAGTGTTTGATGATTAGATTGTATAAGAAAATAAAATGATTGTGATGATAGTAATAGCAAAACAAAAGTAATGTATGTCAAAGGATTTGTTTATTTGGATTAAGGACGCGTCAACCAATAGGTCATAATGCACCACTCTAACCTAGGGCTGGTCAGGCTGGTCAGAACCAGCCACGGGTAAGGGGAGGAAGGGGTGTTTCTCACGTCGCGGTCGTCATCGTCTTGGTTATCGTTCGTTGTGCCATTATCATCGTTGTCGGGGAGGTCGTCAAGGGAAGGGGGAGGTGTCCCCGATGACGATTGCCAGAGCTCGCCTCTAGTTTCGGCAGTAATATACTCCGCTCTTCCTATAGCTGATGTTTGCGAGATGGACTTTTTCTCTTGAATCGCCTTTTACGGTTAGCAGAGCCATGCTTTGGGCCCATACTACCCCGGGCCCAGACGGGGATATATGTGAAAGGAAAAAAAAAAATTAAAGAAATGTGTTTGATGTGAATTAAATTTTGTTAAATAGATTACAATGGATGAGAAATTTAGAAAGTTCTTCATGTGATTGGGAAAGATCAAATTACCTGTCATATTGTAAGTGAATTGAATTAGTTTAAGGTATAAATATTTGGATGAAAGACGCGTCAACCGTTAGGTCAAAATGCACCACTCTAACCTAGGGGGGGGGGGGGGGCATGCTGGTCAGAACCAGCCACGGGTAAGGGGAGGAAACGGGGTTCTCACATCGTGGTCGTCATTATCTTCGTCATTGTTCTGGTGTCATTGTCGTCATCGTCGTCGAGGGGTCGTCAAGGGAAGGGGGCAAGGTCCCCGACGACGATTGCCAGAGCTCGCCTCTATTTTCGGGAAGTAAAATACTACCCTTTATACTAGCTGATGTTTGCGAGGTGGTATTTTTTCTCTTGAATCGCCATTTACGATTAGCAGAGCCATGCTCTGGGCCAATTCTACCCCGGGCCCAGACGGGGAAGTTTAAGGTATGTTTGATTTTTTTTATAGTTTTCTTAATAACATTTTTTTTTAAATTTGGATTAAGTTAGTTTTGGTTTATTTGGATTAACGACGCGTCAACCGTTAGGTCATAATGCACCACTCTAACCTAGAAGGGGGGAGGGGGAAAGGGGGGCCCATGCTGGTCAGAACCAGCCACGGGTAAGGGAGGAAAGGGGGGTTCTCACGTCGCTTTGATTATTTGGATTAAGGACGCGTCAACCGTTAGGTCATAATGCACCACTCTAGCCTAAGGGGGGGGGAGGAGGGGCCCATGCTGGTCAGAACCAGCCACGGGTAAGGGGAGGAAAGGGGGTTCCTCACGTCGCGGTCGTCATCGTCTTTGTCATCGTTCGTGGTGTCATTGTCGTCATCGTCGTCGAGGGGTCGTCAAGGGAAGGGGGCAAGTTCCCCGACGACGATCGCCAGAGCTCGCCTCTAGTTTCGGGAAGTAATATACTCCCCGCTTACTAGCTGATGTTTTCGAGGTGGACTTTTGCTCTTGAATCGCCTTTTAATGCACCACTCTAGCCTAGGGGAAAGGGGCCAGAACGACGACGACGTGAGAAACAGCCACGGGTAAGGGGCATAAATTATAAATTATTATTATAGAAGAAAATGATGAGATGGTAGTAATATCAAAAGCAAAATTATTTATTTGAATAAAAAATTAAATATCTTCGATGTGAATTAAATTTGAATGATTTTTTTGGTTTATTTGGACGCGTCAACCGTTATGTCATAATGCACCACTCTCTAGCCTAAGAGGCATGGGGAGGAGGGGACCTTGCTGGTCAGACACGGGTAGGGGGAGGAAAGGGGGGTTCTCACCTCGCGGTCGTCATCGTCTTTGTCATCGTTCGTGTTGTCATTGTCGTCATCGCCGTCGAGGGGTCGTCAAGGGAAGGGGGCAAGGTCCCCGACGACGATTGCCAGAGCTCCCCTCTAGTTTTGTTAATATACTTCCCCTCTTACTAACTGATGTTTGCGAGGTGTTTTTCTCTTGAATCGCCTTTTACGATTAGCAGAGCCATGCTCTGGGCTCATTCTACCCCAGGCCCAGACGGGGAAATTTGATTGAAAATTGACATTTACGCCAAAAAAACGTTTGCATATGCGCTCGGAGCTATTCTAGAAGAGGGTAAGGGGAGGATTAGAGGGGTTCGCACGTCGTGGTCGTCATTGTCAATGTCATCGTTTTTGTTGTCATAAACGTCGTCGTCGTTTTCGGGAACGTCGTCAAGGAGATGGTGAGAGGTCCCCGACGACGACTACTAGAGCTCACCTCTTCTTAAAATAAAATATAAGGTAATTTTTGTATCTGTACTTTGATAAAATTGCGGCCTCGCAATGGACTATTGTATTTTTATCGGTCTCAAATATTACGAGACGAATCTGAAGAAACGCCGGAAAACAAGAAAATCTAGCAAAACCACAAAGAATAATTTATTATACGTTGTGTATAAGTTATGAAGAACTGTTCGAGTTTCCTCTTTTTGAGCGGAAATGTCGGGAAGTCGCAACTCCGCTTGAAGAAAGCCCCATTAACTGTTTTCTTTCTTTGCTAACACTGTCTGAAGCATTGTCCGGCGTATTTCCGTTCACATAGGCCTACATACATTCATTCATTCATTCATTCGGCCTCCTTCGTAACATTCCGTCAACAATGCCGAGGATGTCGGCTTCAATGATTGCCTATAAGACGAGCAAGTCAGGGAAGTTATGTCACAGTCCTATTCATCCGGGTTGTATACATGTGTAAAACGGACAGAGAATGCTCAAAGTCACACAAGATATACAAAGACTTGCTCGGTTCAATTGAAAACACCTGTACCTTTGACCGAACGTATAGCTAGACGGCAAACCGCTACCGGATATCATTTTACCCGCCCTAATGTTGCACAACCCTATTCATTTTTTTTTTGAAGCCAAATAAACTGAAATGTTATTGATAGCGAAAATGTGTTCAGTGCAAAAACGTCCTATAACAAATAAGCACTATTAGATTACTGACTGGAAGACAAAAACGCGTGAGAAATTAGGGCGCTTCAACCGATTGGGTCATATTGCTCCGCCTGTGATATTATATTGTTAGTTAATCAAATAAGTTTATGGAGTGTTTTTTTAGTGTTTATTATATTGTTTTATAGATATATTAAAAAATATACAAATTAAGGGTGATTGAAAAAGAAAAAAGTATTTATTAAATAAAAAATAAAATGTATTTTACATGATTAAAATAAGTCTTTAAAGTAATTATTTTGTATGTTAAGATTGAAAAATTTTCGTTGCTATCGTACATATAAAAAGTTTTTGATATGATTGCGTGCGCAAGGAATCATATTTGGTACATTCTGCTTCTGGTTTTTAGGAGCAACCTGTTCTCTTGTGATTGCGAGGATATCCGCGAGACAGACGTGTATGACCGATTTAAATCCGGGGCAATGCAACCATGCACCTCCAGCACACATGCAACGATACACGAAAACATTTAAGAATATGACTGACCAAATATATACAAACAAAATACGGTAGTTACGCCCACGGTAGTTGTTGATTATGTATATTGAATTGAAAGTGACTAATAAATGCAAAATAATCCCGATTTTAAATACTAGGGAAACATCATTAATAATTTTTGATTTTAACTCGGACCAGCCACGGATAAGGGGAGGAAGGGGGGATACTCTCGTCGCGGTCGTCATCGTATTTGTCATCGTTCGTTGTGTCATTGTCATCGTCGTCGGGGAGGTCGTCAAGGAAAGGGGAAGGTGTCCCCGACGACGATTGCCAGAGCTCGCCTCTAGTTTCGCGGAGTAACATACTCCCCTCTTACTAAAGGGTATAGCTGATGTTTGCGAGGTGGACCTTTTCTCTTGAATCGCCATTTACGATTAGCAGAGCCACGCTCTGGGCCAATTATACCCCAGGCCCAAACGGGGTGGAGGTTTATTTGGATATATTTACTTTTTAAGTTTATTTTGATTAAGGGCGCGTCAACCGTTAGGTCATAATGCGCCACTCTAGCCTAGGGACTATAGGGGATTCCGGATTAGGGGATGTGAGTAGGAGGGGCGCATGCTGGTCAGAACCAGCCACGGGCAGGGGGATTTTTTTTTGTTTATTTGGATTAAGGACGCGTCAACCGTTAGGTCATAATGCACCACTCTAGCCTAAGGGGGGGGGGGGAGGGGCCCATGCTGGTCAGAACCAGCCACGGGAAAGGGGAGGAAGGGGGGTTTCTCACGTCGCGGTCGTCATCGTCTTTGTCATCGTTCGTTGTGTCATTGTCATCGTCGCCGGGGGGTCGTCAAGGGAAGGGGACAATGTCCCCGACGACGATTGCCAGAGCTCGCCTCTAGTTTCGGGGAGTAAGATACTCCGCTCTTTTTAGCTGATGTTTGCGAGGTGGACTTTTTCTCTTGAATCGCCTTTTACGATTAGCAGAGCCATGCTCTGGGCCAATTCTACCCCGGGCCCAGACGGGGGAGGTAAGGGGAGGAAGGGGGGTTTCTCACGTCGCGGTCGTCATCGTCTTTGTCATCGTCGCTGGGGAGGTCGTCAAGGGAAGGGGGCAAAATCCCCGGCGACGATTGCCACAGCTCGCCTCTAGGTTCGGGGGGTAATATAATCCCCGCTTACTATAGCTGATGTGTGCGAGGTGGACTTTTTCTCTTTTAATCGCCTTTTACGATTAGCAGAGCCATGCTCTGGGCCAATTCTACCCCGGGCCCAGACGGGGGTCCAAAAAGGGTTCTGACGTCGCGGTCGTCATCGTCAGGGAGGTCGTGAAGGGAGGGACAGGTATCACCGACGACGATTGCCAGAACTCGCCTCTAGTTTTGGGGAGTTAAATACACCCTCCCTTACATACTATAGCTGAGGTGGGCTTTTTCTCTTGAATCACCTATTACGATTATAGCAGATGCCATGCTCTGGGCCAATTCTACCCGGAGCCCAGACGGGCAAGATGGAGATTGAATCGACCGACGATGGCGTTAGAAACTATAGAGCGGTTCAACCGGTTAAGTCATATTTCGCCACCTGTGATATTGAAAGTTATTTAAATGAGTTAATGGTGTGTGTGATGAATGATATTTATATTATTTTCTAAGTTTATAAAATAAAATAAAAAAATGTTGGTGATGGTAAAAGAAAAATGATTTTTTTGAATGGCTTTTTTGGGGTTTATTTTGATTAAGGGCGCGTCAACCGTTAGGCTATGTGCGCCACTGTAGTCTAGTCTAGGGGATAGGGGAGGAGGAGCCTATGCTGGCCAAAACCAGCCACGGGTAGGGTGAGGAAAGGGGTTTAGAAAGTTTGTCGCCTTTATCATAAGATAGAAAATTTTTATTGGAAGATTTTTTTGGTTTATTTGGTTTAAGGACGCGTCAACCGTTAGTCATAATGCACCACTCTAACCTACGGGGGGAGGGGGGGGGGGGGGCATGCTGGTCAGAACCAGCCACGTGTAAGGGGAGGAACGACGACGACGTGAGAAACTAGGGCGCTTCAACCGGTTAGGTCATATTGCGCCGCCTGTGAATGAAAGTAAATGAAAAGAGTTAATGCAGGTATGTTTGATGATTAGATTGTTTTCTAAGTGTATAAATAACAAAATAAAATGATGATGATGAAAGAAATAGCAAAATAAAAGTTATGTATGTGAATGAAAATAAAGAAAAGAAAGAAATGTGTATGATGTGAATTAAATTTTGTTAAATAGATTACTATGGATGAGAAATTTAGAAAGTTTTGCCGTTATCATATGATAGAAGTTCTTCATATGATTGGGAGAGATCAAATTGCGTGCGCAAGGCATCATATTCATCGAAAAAACAAGTAGCGATAAAGAAGACTCTATAGCGTCTACATACTTCAAGAACACAGAACGTGACATGCGTGATTAGCAGCAGTTTGATCGTATTCATATGAATATGTGTCCTTTAGGTCACTCTTGCACTGAGCATCCACGTATAGTCGTACGGCATTTGTGTGCATGGACTTGGAATCTTGGCTATTCAGATAATTTTCAGAAGGTTGAATTCGCAATGAGAAGGATGAGCCCTCGATAATAAAATAACAATCAGTCAGAATGTCTGTGAAACCTGTTGATATCCCAGGTGTTACGCTGCGATGTTGATATAGGCCTAACTACTGGTTTCTATACTCTTGTGTTTAAACGATCCTTGTTTGTGTGTGTGGATGTATTATGTACGTGTTTTCAAGGTGTCTTGTATTCCACGACAAGTCGGTAGGCCTATCTCCGTATCGAATGTTGTATTCTGGATGTCGTCATGTAAAGGCGAGGAACCGTCACAACGACGACTGCCAGAGCTCGCCTCTAGTTCCATTGACTTTCAAATAGAGAAAGGAATCTTTAAAGTTTTTAGCTCAGTGTTTTAAGTTTAGTTTTAGAGTCATTTTCGTGTCAACCGTCAGGTCATGATGCGTCACTCAGCTAGAGTGAGTCACTCTAGTTATAGTCTTAGGAAGTTTGGGGAGGGAAGTCCCATGCTGGTCAGAACCAGCCAAGGGCTCAGGGGGAGGAAATGGGTGGGGGGTTCTCACGATCGTGATCGTCATAGTATTTGCAATTTTTGGTTTATTTGGATTAAGGGGGCGTCAACCGTTAGGTCATAATGCGCCACTGTAGCCTATATAGGGGATATGAGGAACTAATGCTGGTCCATCCAGTCACGGGTAGGATGAGGAAAGGGTGTTTTCACGTCGCGGTCGTCATCGCCTTCGTCAGTGCCGTAGGCCTATTTTGTTTATTTGGATTAAAGACGCGTCAACCGTTAGGTCCATAATGCACCACCTCTAGCCTAAGGGGGGTGGGGAGGGGGAGCCCATGCTGGTCAGAACCACCACGGTAAGGGGGGGAAGAAAGGGGTTTTTCACGTCGCGGTCGTCATCGTCTTTGTCATCGTTCGTATTGTCATAGTCGTCCTCGCCGGGGGGTCGTCAAGGGAAGGGGGGAAGATCCCCGACGACGATTGCCAGAGCTCGCCTCTAGTTTGGGATAAGATTCTCCGCTCTTACTAGCTGATGTTTGCGAGGTGGACTTTTTCTCTTGAATCGCCTTTTACGATTAGCAGAGCCATGCTCTGGGCCAAATACGTTGCTGTTGTAAAATAAATTACAACATCTACATGTGCTTCAGTTTTGTGTTATTCTGTTTTAAGGGGGCGTCGACCGTTAGGTTTATAATGCGCCACTGTAGCCAATGTAGGGGATTGAGGGGCCCATGCTGGTCACAACCAGACACTGGTATAGGATGAGGAAAAAGGGGGGGTTTTCACGTCGCGGTCGTCATCGTCTTCGTCAAGTGCTGTATAGTGTATAGGCCCTAAGTATACGTTGCTTTTTGTAAAATAAAATACAACTCTACATGTGCTTCAGTTGTGTTATTCTGTTTTAATGGCGCGTCAACCGTTATGTCATAATGCGCCAATCTGGTGCCTAGTATAGGGGTTGCGGGGAGACAGATCCACCCGTGCAGGACAGATCCAGCGTCATCGTCCCTGCAAAGGGGGAAGGAAAAGGGAAAATGTCTCCTGTTTTTTTGGATTACGGACGCGTCAACCGTTAGGTCATAATGCACCACTCCCAGCCTAAGGGGGGGGGAGGGGGGGAGGGGGCCCATGCTGGTCAGAAAAAGCCACGGTAAGGAGGAAGGGGGGGTTTCTCACTCGCGGTCGTCATCCTCTTTGTCATCGTTCGTTGTGTCATTGTCTCGTCGCGGGAGGTCGTCAAGGGAAGGGGCAAGATCCCCGACGACGATTGCTAGAGCTCGGCTCTAGTTTCGGGGAGTAATATACTCCCTCTTACTAGCTGATGTTTGCGAGGTGGACTTTTTCTCTTGAATCGCCTTTTACGATTAGCAAGTCATGCTCTGGGCCCCAATTCTTAAAAACAGCTGTAAGATATTTTTCATAAATTTTCACCGCTAACCCTAACGCTCCAACTGCAGATGGATTTTTTGGTTTTTTTGGATTTAAGGGCGCGTCCAACCGTTAGGACTAATGCACCACTCTAAACCTAGGGGGGGGGAGGAGGAGCCCATGCTGGTCAGAACCCGCCACGGGGAATGGGAGGAGGGGGGGTTTCTCACGTCGCGTCGTCATCGTCTTTGTCTCGTTCGTTGTTTCATGTCATCGTCGCTGGGGGGGTCGTCAAGGAAAGGGGCAAGGTCCCCGACGACGATTGCCAGAGCTCGCCTCTAGTTTTGAGGAGTAAGATACTCTTACTACTGATGTTTGCGAGGTGGACTTTTTCTCTTGAATCGCCTTTTACGATTAGCAGAGCCATGCTCTGGGCCAATTCTACCCCGGGCCCAGACGGGGTGCATACGTTATCTTTAAAACGAAATTATGGAAAACCAAAATAAATTTAAGGTCTCAGTACCCGTTAGTATTGGCATTATATAAGTTATCACTGATATAATTCATTAAGTTGGGTTATGATGCTCATTTACTCATTTCAAACACCAGTGGTTCCAAAAAAAAATCATTTTAACGGCCCAGCAAAATGATGAAGCCAAGTTTGGTTTATTTGGGATAAGGACGCGTCAACCATTTAGGTCATAATGCACCACTCTAGCCTAAGGGGGGTGGGAGGTGGGCCCATGCTGTCAGAACCAGCCATGGTAAGGGGGAAGGGGGGGTTTCTCACGTCGGGGTCGTCATCGTCTTCGCCCTGGGGGGGATCGTTGTGTCATTGTCATCGTCCCCGGGGGGTTGTCAAGGGAAGGGGGCAAGGCCCCCGACGACGATTGCCAGAGCTCGCCTCTGTTTCGGGGAGTAAAATACCTCGCTCTTTCTAGCTGATGTTTGCGAGGTGGACTTTTTCTCTTGAATCGCCTTTTACGATTAGCAGAGCCATGCTCTGGGCCAATTCTACCCCGGGCCCAGACGGGGTACCATGGACCGTCATATTATCATACTTTTTAATAAAAACGGCTCACAGGGTCTTCTCTTCTATTTTTTGGGTTTTATTTGTTTTAGGGGCGCGTCAACCGTAGAATGCGCCACTAGCCTAGGGGATATGAGGAGGAGGGGCCCATGCTGGTCAAACCTGCCAGGGGTAAGGGGGGGGAAGGAATATTCTCAATTGGCGGTCGTCATCGTCTTGTCATCTCGACGATATAACATATTAATTTTATTAACATTACCATACAACAGATGAATTAATTGAAAAACAGAGTACGAATTTAGCCATTCGTCCCAAATACATGTTAAGATAATAAAGTGGAAAGCATTTTTTGTAAATAAATTTTAACGCGTTTCTAAAATATTATCATAATTACAACAAATAGACAGTCAGTAATCATTTTCGTGTACTGGTCCACACAATGACGACGACGTGAAAAACTAGGGCGCTTCAACCGGTTAGACCACATTGCGCCACCTGTGATATTCAAAGTTTGTGGAATTAGTTTAATGGTGGGGTTTGATGATAATATTGTTTTCTAAGTGTGTGTGTGTGTATATATATATATAAATATATATATATATAAAAATGACATGATGGTGATAGTATAACAACACGAAAAAACGACGACGTGAGAAACTAGGGCGCTTCAACCGGTCAGGTCATATTGCGCCGCCTGTGTTTATGACACTGACTAGATGAGTTAATGGTGTGTTTGATTATTATTATTATTATTATAATTATCATTACTATTATTTTATTTATTATTATTATTATTATTATTATTATTATTATTATTATTATTATTATTATTATTATTATTATTATTATTTTAATTTAACACAATTAACTGGTCGGGACATTTCGCCGCGTCGAATCTTTCTTTAATTGCTTTTGACGTTTTCACCCAACTGTGTGGGCTATCCTCAGAAAAACAAGATATTAATTCTAAAAAATTACAAAAATAAAAGCCAGACAAAGGCGTTTACATAGAAAAACAAAATCACAAAACAAAAAGTTTTCCATGACCTGGCCCCGCCTTCTATAAACACCTTCTCGTCCTCCCTGTCCCAGAACTGATCACCCCAAGAAAGTGGAGTCCGACGAAGTGATCGTATACGTACCAGAAACTCTCAAATGTGATATTTTGGTCTTCATAAGAATTAACGCATGTTTATAGAAGGCGGGGCCAGGTCATGGTACTGTTTGTTTTGTGATTTTTTTTTTCTATGTAACGCCTTGTCTGGGCTTTTATTTTTGTAAGTTTTTAGAATTAATATCTGTTTTTCTGAGGATAGCCCACCCCAGTTGGCTGAAACGTCAAAAGAAATTTAAAAGCAGATTCGACGCGGCGAAATGCCCGCCCACATAAATTGTTTTAATTATTTACCGGGCCGCGAAAGCCTTAAATTTTTGAAATTATTATTATTATTTTATTATTATTATTATTATTATTATTATTATTATGATTTTTTATTTTTAAATTATATTTAAGAGTTTCTAAGTGTATAAGTAACAAAAGAAATAATGATGACGAGGTAATAGCAAAAAAAAAGTTATGTAAGGGGAATAAATTAAGTAATTAAAGAAATGTGTATAAAGTTAATTTTAGTTTGTTAAATAGATTACTTTGGATGAGAAATTTGGAAAGTTTGTCGCCTTTAAATCATATGATAAAGTTCTTATTATGATGGGAGAGATCAAATTGCATGCGCAAGGCATCATATTTGGTACATTCTGCTACCATATGATGTACGGTTAAAGGTACATTACATGTGTCACATATGGGAATAACCTTTTATCTGGTTAAGAGATATCCGTGTGTTAGGCTGTGTGCCCTATACGAAGTCTAGACAATACTACCTCTTTTTCTACGTGGAGAGTCGAGACGTTAGGTGGACGAATTTTGGGTTTGTCAATGTGGGCATCACACTACGCAATTTGTTATTTTGCAACACATCCCAAGATGCTTGTCGCAATCCACAATCTTTGCTTGAATCCACTCTTGACATCTGAACGGGAAATAGATTGAAATCAACGTCGCGACGCTGGGCTGGGAAGCTTCCTTAGCAGCCCTATCAGCGTGTCATTTCCCTCTTGCCCACGTGTCCAGGTATCCAGCAAAACTCTATTATATAACCCTTAGAGGTTAGTTTTTCTAAATAGAATTGGGTGTCTTGTACCAAATGTGACTTGAATACATGAGTTCTATAGCTTGAAGTGAACTTAAACTATCTGAACACAAAAGGTATTCCCCCACAACGACAACGTACAACACAAAAGTTTTTTTTATTGGAATTGAAATAAATAAAAAAAATAACTATGTGTTTTTATTTTGTGAATTAAATTTTGTAGTAAATTACATTGATTTTTGTTTTTTTTGTTTGTTTATTTGGATTAAGGACGCGTCAACCGTTAGGTCAAAAATGCACCTCTCTAACCTAGGGGGGGGGGAGGAAGAGGGGCCCATGCTGGTCAGAACTAGCCACGGGAAAGGGGAGGAAGGGGGTTTCTCACGTCGCGGTCGTATTGTCTTTGTCGTTGTTCGTGGTGTCATTGCCCTTTGTCATCGTCGCCGGGGGGTCGTCAAGGGAAGGGGCAAGGTCCCCGACGACGATTGCAGAGCTCGCCTCTAGATTCGGGGAGTAATATACTACCCTTTATACTAGCTGATGTTCGCGAGATGGACTTTTTCTCTAATCGCTTTTTATTGTTATTTGGATTAAGGACGCGTAAACCGTTCGGTCATAATGCCCACCCCTAGCCTAGGGGGGGGGGGGAGGGGGGGCCATGCGGGTTTCAGAACCAGCCATGGTAATGGGAGGAAGGGGGGTTTTCTCACGTCGCGTCGTCATCGTTTTTGTCATCGTTCGTGTTGTCATTGTCATCGTCGCCGGGGGGTCGTCAAGGAGATTTTGCCAGGGTTCCCCGACGACGATTGCCATAGCTCGCCTCTAGTTTCGGGGAGTAAGATTTCCGCTCTTTCTAGCTGATGTTTGCGAGGTGGACTTTTTCTCTTGAATGGCCTTTTACGATTACAGAGCCATGCTCTGGGCCAATTCCCACACCGGGCCCCGACGGGGATATCGCCCTTTTTACGATTAGCAGAGCCATGCTCTGGGCCAATTCTACCCTGGCCCAGATGGGGGAAATTACTTTGAATGAAAAATTTTGTAAGTTTGTTGCCTTTATCCTATGATAAAACTGCAATTAATATAAAAATTTGGGCCCATAGTTTATTTGGAACCATTAGAATATACCTACTAAATTTAAAAAAATAAATCTAAAAACAGTATTGTAAATTGATTCTGTAAAGAAAAATATATTTGGGTTTTATTCGCAACCGCAGTTCTAAATAAGTTTCTGAAAGAAGGTTGAGGTAAAAGCTAAACACGCCCCCGGTCTTTGTGGTCTTTTGGCCGCGACCGAGCGGAAAATCCGAGCCCCAAATACGAAGAATACAGAAATTTTTGAGTTGATTTGTTGAATCGTAGTGGGTCAAGCTGAATAGAAAAGATTTGTCGAGATACTGAGGTGGAATAGAGGTAGTTTAAATCCGTGCCCGGTGTCATCCCTTTTTTATTGCCCATCCACGTCCCCGGGGCCCTACAACTGACTGTATCAGCTTAGGTGAAGGTGAATGTGTGAATACCATGAATGAGACTGTTCCCTCACCCAGCGTATGAAGGAGATGTGTGGGGGTTGGGGTGGGGGTATACTCCCCCTTCTTCATTCACTAAATATGTAACTTTTTAAAAAGTAAAGTAGCATATTATTATTTATAATTTTTAATATAAGCTTATTTCTGCCGTGATGTGTTGTATTCCGTGCATTTGAAAAATATCGGGAGGAGCTTTCAAGTAATTAGGCACTACAGTTGCTCATACATTGCTTTTTAAAATTTATTTATTAATTTGTACAGCATTTTATTTGATTTGAGTAAGGACGCATCAACCGATAGGTTATATTGCGCCACTCTAGCCTAGAGTATTTTTTTTTGGTTTATTTGGATTAAGACGCGTCAACCGTTAGATCATAATGCACCACTCTAGCCTAAAGGGGGGGGGGAGGGAGGAGGAGGGGCCCATGCTGGTCAGTACCAGTCACGGATAGGGGGAGAAAAGGGGGTTCTCAAGTAGCGGTCGTCATCGTCTTTGTCATCGTTCGTTGTGTCATTGTGGACGCGTCAACCGTTAGGATCATAATGCACCACTCTAGCCTAGGGGATATGGGGAGGAGGTCCCCATGCTGGTCAGAACCAGCCACGGGTAAGGGGAGAAAAGGGGGGTTTCTCACGTCGCGGTCGTCATCGTCTTAGTCATCGTTCTTTGTGTCATTGTCATCGTCGTCGGGAGGGTCGTCGAAGGAAAGGGGAGAGGTCCCCGACGATAATTGCCAGAGCTCGCCTCTAGTTTCGGGGAGTAAAATATACTCCCTTCTTACTACTGATGTTTGCAAAGTGGAATTTTTCTCTTGAAATGCCTTTTACGATTAGCAGAGCCATGCTCTGGGCCAAATTCTACCCCGGACCCAGACGGGGGAGATGTCGGGAGGAATGGCCATGCTGGTCAGAACCAGCCACGGGTAAGGGAGGAAAGGGGGGTTCTCACTTCGCGGTCGTCATCGTCTTTGTTATCGTTGTCATCGTCGCCGGGGATGTTGTCAACGGAAAAGGGAGGTGTCACCGACGACGATTGCCAGAGCTCGCTACTCCTCTCGTATAGCTGATATTTGCTTGTGGACTTTTTCTATTGAATCGCCTTGTACGATTAGCAGAGCAATGCTCTGGACCGATTCTACCCAGGGCCCAGACGGGGGAGGGATAAAGGGATATCTTAAATTTATTTGGATTAAGGGCGCGTCAACCGTTAGCCTAGGGGATATATGGGGAGAAAAATTCCATGCAGGTCATAATTATCAGCCACGAGTATACAGGGAGAGGAAAGGGGGGGGGGGGCTCTCACGTCGTTGTCGTCATCGGCGTCTTTGGATAACCAGACTTGACTCGTATATGTCTGCGAGACCTAGCTAGAAAGGTAATTAAAGCCCTCTCTGCATAGTAAAATAATTGGTGCATCACTTAGTTTGGGTGTGCGTGTGTAAGCTCTATGCGTGGATGAATAGGCTTAACTTAGCCAATGCACACACACACATACACATTTATTTCATACAATATTACAACTTTAGGCCTAACTCACAAATCAGAACGAAATGATACGTATTTATATCAGCTATTAGTGACAAACGTCAGGACGGACGAGTTTAACCACCCCATCTCGTCTGTGAACTACAAGTAATCAAAGTCCCCCTCAAACTTTTAATATCAATTTAATAAGTGTTAATGAAGCTGTTATCTGACAGTTTTAATATCTGTAATAGGATTAGTGAGTCGGTAAAGGGGACGCGTGCTAATTCCGACTGAGCCGTTGCAGCCACGAACTTTGCCATTAATCACTGTCAACAGTTAGCCGAGATCTCGGGTATTAAGCGCAACTCCTGTGTCCTGAGTCCTGACTCACTGAGTCAGGAGTTAAGTCCTTCAAAATTAATTTTCGGTTCAGTGAAATGAGACATACGACGACGTGAGAAACTAGTGCGCTTCGACCGATAAGGTCAATAGCGCCGCCTGTGATGGTGTGTTTGATGACGATACCGGTATTGTTTTCTAATTTCTAAATGTGTAACCCTATTTATAATAAAATAAAAATGGTGATGATACAATAGCAAAACAAAAGTTATTTATATAAATGGAAATAAAATGTGTAAAATGTGAATGTTTGGTTTTTTGGTTTATTTAGATTAAGGACGCGTCAACCGTTGTCATAATGCACCACTCTAACCTAGGGGGGGGGGGGATTTTTTTTTTTTTTTTGTTTTATTTGGATTAAGGACGCGTCAACCGTTAGGTCATAATGCACCACTCTAGCCTAAGGGGGGTGGGGGAGGAAGCGCCCATGCTGGTCAGAACCAGCCACGGGAAAGGGGAGGAAAGGGGGTTCTCACGTCGCGGTCGTCATTGTCTTCGTCGTCGTTCGTGGTGTCATTGTCGTCATCGTCGTCGAGGGGTCGTCAAGGGAAGGGGGCAAGGTGCAAGGTCCCCGACGACGATTGCCAGAGCTCGCCTCTATTTTTGGGGAGTAAAATACTACCCTTCTTACTAGCTGATGTTTGCGAGGTGGTCTTTTTCTCTTTGAATCGCCTTTTACGATTAGCAGAGCCATGCTCTGGGCCAATTCTACCCCGGACCCAGACGGGGGTATGATGTGAATTAAATTTTGATGAATAAATTACTTTGAATGAGAAATTTTGAAAGTTTGTCGCAGTGATCATATGAATATGAGTATTGCATATAGTCCAATAGTCTGCATGAAGCGCAATGATTTACAAACTAAAAAAGACGACGAACTTTATTTTATTTTATTTGAATTATTTTGGTTTATTTGGATTAAGGACGCGTCAACCGTTAGGTCATAATGCACCACTCTAGCCTAAGGGGGGTGGGGAGGAGGAGCCCATGCTGGTCAGAACCAGCCACGGGTAAGGGGAGGAAGGGGGGTTTGTCACGTCGCGGTCGTCATCGTCTTTGTCATCGTTCGTTGTGTCATTGTCATCGTCGCCGGGGGGTCGTCAAGGGAAGGGGACAAGGTCCCCAGCGACGATTGCCAGAGCTCGCCTCTAGTTTCGGGGAGTAAGATATTCCGCTCTTTCTAGCTGATGTTTGCAAGTTGGACTTTTTCTCTTGAATCGCCTTTTACGATTAGCAGAGCCATTCTCTGGGCCAATTCTACCCCGGGCCCAGACGGGGGTTCTCTGGTTAAGAGATATCCATGTGTTAGACGTGTGTGGCCTATTCTAATTCTAGATAATTCCACCTCTTCTCTACGTCAGAGTCGAGACGTAGATGGACGAATTTTATTAGTCAATGTGGGCATCACACTACGCAATTTGTTATTTTCAGACCTGGGTAGTAACGTAACGGAAGTAACGCGTAATTTGAAATTGTAATTTGGCGTTAGTAACGCGTTACTTTTGCCGCGCGGCTCGTGCCTTTGTGTATCAAAATTAGTCACTGGCCAGTGCGCCTGCTGCCTTTCTACGTATTGCCCGCTTGAACAATGTGCATGTGCATGCAGCATTTCCGACATTTTGTAGGTCTGATCGAGAGATTTCTAGTCCCGAGTTTTTATTTCAGAACCTAGCCATGTTTACTTTTGGTACTTCCGCCTTTGACGAGCGCCGTTGACGACGTAATTATCTACTTGACATCAAACATTCAAGTCTGTGTCAAATAAATCGATAGTCGAATTGTTACACTTGTAGTGTAGTAACAACATTTCGCCGATAGATGTCACCGGCGTAATCAATAATTTACTATACATCTATACGTCGATATCTACAATATCTCTGTGAGGCCTCCGCTGGTTTTGAAGTGTGGGCGTGGATAACACCCTGTCTGAGACCCGCCATCGGTAGACAAAGCACTTGCGTCATACTCGTCCGCACGTCAGATACATTTTAAATTAAAAAGTAATTTTTGAAAGTAATTTCACTACTTTTTTTCATAAAAAGTAACGTAATTTCATTACTTTCTTGGAAAAGTAACTAAATAGTAATTTAGTTACATTTTTACTGAAGTAATGAGTAATGTAATTTCATTACTTTTCAAAAGTAACTTACCCAGGTCTGGTTATTTTGCAACACATCCCAAGATGCTTGTCGCAGATCCAACAATCTTTGCTTGAATCCACTCTTGACATCTGGAACGGGAACTAGATTGAAATCAACGTCGCGACGTTGGGCAGCTTCCTTAGCAGCCCGATCAGCGTGTTCATTTCCCTCTATGCCCACGTGTCCAGGTCTCCAGCAAAACTCAATTATATAACCCTTAGCAGTTAGTTTTTTAAATAGAATTGGATGTCTTGTACCAAATGATGACTTGAATACATGAGTTTTATAGCTTGAACACAATCTGAACACAAAAGGCAATACGTAATTAACTTGTAAACCAATTATTGTTTTTTAAAATTATTTTTTGGTGAAGGACGCGTCAACCGTTAGGTCATAATAATGCACCACTCTAGCCTAGGGGTGATGGGGAGGAGGGGCCCATGCTGCTCAGTACAATGAATCAAAGTAACAACAACGTCAGAAACTAGGGCTCTCCAACCGACTAGGTCATAATTGCGCCGCCTGTTATATGATCCAATGTAGCGCCACTGGCGCACTGCAGAGAGTTATTTATAAATCAACATATTTTAACATTGCCATGTATATACATTTTTAACTGTATTATGTTTTTTATTGAAAATGTGCATATGTTTGATATTGTAACAAATGAAGTAGTACATAACTATAACACTAGAAATAAGCTCGATTTTAGACTTCCGGCACATAGTCTACAAATGGCTACTAAAAGCCCAGGGTATGCCGGATCAAAGTTTTACAACCATCTATCTAGCAGCCTGAAAAGTTTGAGAGGGGGAAAATTAAAAATTAAAGTAAAACAGTTTCTTTTAAGCATGGCATTTTACTCAGTTAATGAATTTATGGACCATAAGACATGATTTTAAATCTTGAATGGGGTGTTTGAATGTATTTATTGAATTTGGATGGATCTTGACTGTTCATTGATAATTGAACTGTGTAATATTGACATTGTAACGATGGTGAAATGTAGTTTATGTGACTTGTCCAATGCTCATGAATGAGTCATCGGGACCAATTAAAGAATTCATTATTTTTTATTATTATTATTATTATTATTATTATTATTATTATTATTATTATTATTATTATTATTATTATTATTATTATTATTATTATTTTATTGGATGTATTTCATACAAACTCGGTCAAAACCGGAGGTAACATGTTGTACGGACTTACGTCAAGTACTTCCATGTGTATCTATATTACATACCTACATTATTACTTTGTCTTAACTCTAACTAAAATAAGTCATTTATAATATAGTTTGTAGATGATGTTTTCTTTCTGCTGTGTACGGTCGTGGCCGATTTCTCGTCGCCATCCTAGCATTTGCTCTTCGGACTATGGGAAACAACGAAAACCATGTCAGGATGGAAGCTGTCTCGGAATCTCGAAGTATCATTCTTAGTTTAGAAATTTACGAACTATTCTACACGTGTTGAGTATTACTGCCTTTTGAGTCTCGATGAAAAATTGGGTGAAGGATCTAGTTGTTTAATGCTTTCATGTAGCTTCTTCGGTATGATGCCATTAGCCGATATCACGTATGGGATTGTATTTACCTTTTTCTGTTTCCACATCTTCTTGATCTCAATTGCAAGTTCACTATACTTGTCAATTTTTTTTTTCCATGTAGTCTCGACGTTATGGCACATTGGGACAGCAACGTCAATAAGGGTAGTTTCTTGTTTCTTCTTGTCAATTATAATTATATCCGGTCTGTTGTGATGTATAGTTTGGTCTATTATAACTGTGTGGTCGTAATATAATTTGAAATCTTTGCTATCTAGTACTTTCTCCGGTTTGTACTTGTAGTAAGGTGTGTGTGTATCAATGAGGTTGTACTTGATTGCTAGTTTTTGGTGAATAATGTTAGCTACTTGGTTATGTCTGTAGAGGTAATCCGTTTGACATAGTGACTGGCACCCGGATATGATGTGTTCGATTGTTTCACCCCTTACCCTACATTTTCTACATTGATCGTTTACTGTCGCATCTTGTATAATGTATTTTTTATAATTTTTCGTTGCAATCACTCTGTCTTGAATAGCCAGCATAAAACCTTCTGTTTCTCCAAATAGTTCCCCGTTGTTTAACCACCTATTTGATGCTTTAATATCTACGTGACCTTTATGTAGTTCATCATAATGTCATTATTAATATTATTATTATTATTATTATTATTATTATTATTATTTTATTATTATTATTATTATTATTATTATTATTATTATTATTATTATTATTATTATTATTATTATTATTATTATTATTATTATTATTATTTCTTTTATTCACCAATATGAACATTACATAATGGGTATTTAAGAACTTTCACCAGAGATGAACCACATCTCTAAGGTGAAACCCCTATTACATAAAAATTAAATATACATGGCATTAACAAAATACAATACATACAAGAAATAACAGAAACAATTTTTTTTTTTACACTAAAACTTTGCGTAGTATGTGGGCGGTTCCTAATAATGCTGCCTTTTGAAGCTCTGGAGTCCAGTGATTGCCAGAGATATTATTATTATTATTATTATTATTATTATTATTATTATTATTATTATATTATTTCTTTTATTCACCAATATGAACATTACATAATGGGTATTTAAGAACTTCACCAGAGCTTTGGGAACAGACCAATATATATATTATTATTATTATTATTATTATTATTATTATTATTATTATTATTATTATTATTATTATTATTGTGCGGGACAGGTCGGCCAGTGAAGAGTTGAGTTTTGGACAATGCCCACACCCTCTTTAGCCTAAATGTAGGTTATCTATGACATGAGTCTATGGTGTGTTTTTAATGGTTATATTGTTTCATTAGACGAGTGAGCGCAGCGAAACGAAGTCTTAATAACGCTACCCGATCGGACCTTCTCGTGACTGTGTCCAATGTCTGTATATGTATATTTTTTTTTGTTTATTTGGATTAAGGACGCGTCAACCGTTTAGGTCATAATGCACCACTCTAGTCTAAGGGGGGTGGGGGGTGGAGGGGCCCATGCTGGTCAGAACCAGCCATGGGTAAGGGGAGGAAGGGGGGTTTTCTCACGTCGCGGTCGTCATCGTCTTTGTCATCGTTCGTTGTGTCATTGTCATCGTCGCCGGGGGGTCGTCTAGGGAAGGGGACAAGGTCCCCGACGACGATTGCCAGAGCTCGCCTCTAGTTTCGGGGAGTAAGATACTCCGCTCTTTCTAGCTGATGTTTGCGAGGTGGACTTTTTCTCTTGAATCGCCTTTTACGATTAGCAGAGCCATGCTCTGGGCCAATTCTACCACGGGCCCAGACGGGGTGTATATGTATATGACCGGTCCCATAGGGCCGAACGACCAAAAAGATTGAGCTGAAATTTTAAACAGACATCCGTGACCAGGTAACTGAGAACTGCTAACAAAAAAATGAGTACAATCCATTTCGATTTAAACCTACAAGAAATAATAAACTAAAAAATAGGCCTATCATGTGTAGGAATTCTTCTAACGACAATGATTTTTGTTTTGGAAAAATCACTGCTTCTTATAGATGTTACTCGGTTGCAATGGAGGCAGTGGAAAAATATTTGTAATGCAGTTATGCAGTGACAAACTAGGTCTATCAAAACTTGCATGTTCAAGGTAGGCCCTACCCCCAAATTCCGCTGGGAGATTGAGTAAACCTTGCAATCTTTACTCGTATTTTGTACTGGCTTTGTTTTCCATAGTATTGTCACAGTTGTTGGAGACTAAACTGCGTTATATGCATTTCAAAACTTGTTTAATATATTTTTTAATACATCCATAAACTACAAAATCTTATCCGACCAGGGGATTGAACCCAGGTCTCCCACATTCCGGGTATAAGGGCGCCTTAGCCAACTAGACTAGGGAAACGCCAAAGTCGTTGACTCGTTGATAGACGAGTGAGTGAGCCATTTGTTGAATACCCGGTATCATTCCCCATACTGGGCTAGATCCAGCCTTAGGTATAGGGGAGGAAAGAGGATGTTCCCGGGTACTCAATACATCACATGGGTCACTCACTCGTCTATCAACGACTTTGGCGTTTCCCTAGTAAGTTAAAAAAGAAAATGATGGTGATGATTCTTATCAAATTAACTACTACTACTACTAAATTTGATGTACGGTAAAAATGTAGACCAACGTCACACGTATCACATGACAGTAGCAGTGGCCTCATATGTTAGATCGTGTTGCAATCAATTTAGATAGCCCGTGCGTCGCTTTTGCTTTATAGTCATTAATTGTTTGCATTTTATTTAGCTTATTGTTCATATCGAGTAGGAAAGAACCGTGCTAGATAAACCAAGCCACAGGCAGACAATTTACCGCCTGGCAAAATTTGTTATATTTTGTGAATTATTAAGCGAAAAGACTTTACTCGTAGCAACACGAAACAAGTGGACATAGTGGAAAGATTGTCGAAAGTAAAAAAGTTTCCCATGCCGGGAATCGAACCCGGGCCTGCTGGGTGAAAGCCAGCTATCCTAGCCACTAGACCACATGGGATTGAATGTTGGCGCGGTAATAGCATACTTCGATCGGTAGCGCTCGGCGTGCGAGTAAGGTTGAGTACGGCGCCACATTCAAACAACTGCCAGGCGGCACGTCATGCTCCTCATTGCTCCAGGGACGCTCCGCTTCAAATATAAGCGACGTGAGAAACTAGGGCGCTTCAACCGGTTAGTCATATTTCGCCGCCTGTGATAATGAAAGTTGATGAGTTAATGGTGTGTTTGATGGTTAGATTGTTTTCTAAGTGTATAAATAACAAAATAAATTGATGATTTTTTTGTTGGTTTAATTGGATAAAGGACGCGTCAACCGTTAGGTCACAATGCACCACTCTAACCTGCGGGGTAGGGGGAGGAGGGGCCCATGCGGGTCAGAACCAGCCACACGGGTAAGGGGTGGAAAGGGGGTTCTCACGTCGCGGTCGTCATTGTCTTCGTCATCGTTCGTGGTGTAATTGTCGTCATCGTCGTCGAGGGGTCGTCAATCCCGGGCCCAGACGGGGACTAAATTGATGATGATGAAAGTGATAGCAAAATAAAAGTTATGTGAATGAAAATAAATAAAATAAATGTGTATGATGTGAATTAAATTTTATTAAATAGATTACTATGGATGAGAAATTTAGAAAGCTTGTCGCCGTTATCATATGATTGAAGTACTTCATATGAATGGGAGAGATCAAATTGCGTGCGCAAGGCACCATATTTAGTACATTCTGCTATCATTTGATGTACGGTTAAAGGTTACTTTAGAATAGGACATATTACGCCCCCTCAGAGATTATATAAGTTAATAAATTGTTTTTATTTTATTTTATAATATTGTTTTTAAGTGCCTTAAATGTTTTTTGATGGTTTATTTGGATAAAGGGCACGTCAACCGTTAAATCATAATAATAATCATAATCGCCACTCTAGTCTAGGGGTCTGGTCAGAAGTAGCCACCAGGGGCATAGCGTTGGGGGGGGGGGGAATCAGGGAGTCCAATCCTCCCCCACACCGATTTTTTTTTTTTTAGTTTATTTGGATTAAGGACGCGTCAACCGTTTGGTCATAATGCACCACTCTAGTCTAAGGGGGGGGGGAGGATTTTTGTTTTTGGATTAAGGACGCGTCAACCGTTGGTCTAATGCACCACCCCTAGCCTAAGGGGGGGGGGGGGGGGGGGGCCCATGCTGGTCAGAACCAGCCACGGATAAGGGGAGGAAGAGGGGTTTCTCACGTCGCGGTCGTCATCGTCTTTGTCATTGTTCGTTGTGTCATTGTCATCTTCGTCATGCAGGCCGACGACGACGTGAGAAACTAGGGCGCTTCAACCGGTTAGGTCATATTGCACCGCTGTTCTGAATGAAAGTGGATGAGATGAGTTAATTTCTCGATTTGGTTGGTCGGGAAACACTCCCGTGGG
Organism: Sweltsa coloradensis; assembly: GCA_024449915.1. Lineage (NCBI taxonomy): Eukaryota > Metazoa > Arthropoda > Insecta > Plecoptera > Chloroperlidae > Sweltsa > Sweltsa coloradensis. Next base: position 1,237 of record JAMZAV010001643.1, on the reverse strand, counting down.
TGTAATTGTTTTTATTTACTACAATTCAGAAATTAAAAAAGTCTGCCCCAACCTTGAATCGAACCACGGATCTCCCACATTCCAGGTGGACGTCTTAACCACTAGACCATCAGGACGGGAAAAAAAAAGATGAGTTAATAGTGTGTTTGATGATAAGGATGTTTTCTAAGTATATAAATCACGAAATAAAATGATGATGATGACAGTAATAGCAAAACAAAAGTTATGTATGTGAATGAATGTGTATGGCGTGAATTAAATTTGGTTAAATACATTAGACTTTGGATGAGAAATTTAGATAGTTTGTGATTTTGAAAGTTGATGAGATGAGTTAATGGTGTATTTGATGATTAGATTATTTCTCAGTGTATACATAAGAAAATAAATTGATGAGAGTAATAAATGAATAAATAAATAAATAAATAAATAAATAAATAAATAAATAAATAAATAAATAAATAAATAAATAAATAAATAAATAAATAAATAAATAAATAAATAAATAAATAAATAAATAAATAAATAAATAAATAAATAATATGATGAACATATTAGGCTACAACTTTTCTCATTCCTCGCCTTTTACGATTCGCTATAGCAGAGCCATGCTCTGGGCCAAATTTACCACGGGCCCAGACGGGCTAATAGAGATATAAAATTTATATTTTTTTATAAAAAGTTCTGTGTTTGATGTGTTTTGTTATTTTTTATTTTGATTAATTACGCGTCAACCTTCATAATGCACTACTCTACTAGTCTATAGGTGATATTGGGATGAGTGGCCCATGCTGGTCAGAACCAGCCACGGGTAAAGGGAGGAAGGGGGGTTTCTCAACTGGCGGTCGTCATCGTCTTTGTCATCGTTCGTTGTGTCATTGTCATCGTCGTCGTGGAGGTCGTCAAAGGAAAGGAAAGGTGTCCCCGACGACGATTGCCAGAGCTCGCCTCTAGTTTCGTGGAGTAATATACTCCGCTCTTACTAGCTGATGTTTGAGAAGTGGACTTTTTCTCTTGAATCGCCTTTTACGATTAGCAGAGCCAGGCTCTGGGTCAATTCAACCCCGGGCCCAGACGGGCTGTATAGAGATATGACGACGACGACGTGAGAAACTAGGGCGCTTCAACCGGTTAGGTCATATTGCGCCGCCTGTGAATGAAAGTAAATGAGAAGAGTTAATGCAGGTATGTTTGATGATTAGATTGTTTTCTAAGTGTATAAATATTAACAGAATAAATA
>JAMZAV010001642.1:0-135597 GCA_024449915.1 Sweltsa coloradensis | reverse complement strand
TATGCCTTTGCAAAGCATATAATTTCTATCACGATATTGTCAGCTAGTTGTGATGATTTTTATTCGAAACTATTGCACTTTGTGAGGCCCCACAACTATATTGCATTTTGTAATTTCCCAATGCGCTAATTTGTAATTTGAAATGCTACTAAGTGCTAAATGTTTGTTGAAAGTGCTATATTTCTGTATTTCTATCGAAACGATATATGTGTGCATTCTAAGCATACGGTCAGAGTCCGTGCATATGCTATTTGTAGGTTTGGTAAAAATTAAAATATATAAACACATGTTTAACCAATTTCTTAGTTGCACCAAAGAAATGAATGTTTTTGACTTGTTACATATACCTAGTATTAGCGGATATTTCACGTCCAAAAGGATTAGAGAATATATGGCCCAGCTCAATGCTGTAATAATTTATTGGCGTTTATTTTTATCTTGAAAGGGTGAAAATGGCGATGATCAAGCTTCACCCCTAGCAACCTCTGAAGAGACTCATAGCCCCAGCGGCGTCAAGGAAGTGGTCGAGACGCTCGTCAACAACCTGGCGCAGTTGGTTATACCGCAGCAGGCCGAGAACGGGATTGGCGGGTTGGAAGACGAGACGGAGCAAGAACAGCGAGACGAAAGTGCACCCAAGAGCGCCGCCACTGAGACGAGCGCTGAAACTGAGGTAGAACATCATTTATGCACATTTTAAGACTGAAGTTTAAATTCTACGCCTAACAGTAATCATAGGAACAATTTCAAAAATTGTTTTTTGAGTAAACGTGCATTTACCATTTCCGTGCTACAAATGTAGGTATGCATATTTTATAACCTACCCTACTGGTAGCCAGCTACATTTGGATCTGACTTTCCAATAAAACTCACTATTCGATAGATGAAACGGTAATTATTAGGGTTGTGCAAGCTTACGAATTTCAAACTCGAACTTTAGAGAAGTTCGGTTTGGGTTCGAAATTGAAAAATAGCGGAGACTTGGATGCGGGAACTGGGAATAGGCCTAGGCCTACACGGCGTCGAAAATAAACATCCTTTATTGGTTTTGTTGCGTCTATATTCACTAATATTTCCGGTCAACTATCGAGAAGAAGAATGCCAGTGAATATTCCATTAATTCACTTTTTACGCATTTTAAAATCGTAGTTGGCGTAGTTTGACATGTTTAATGTTTTTCTTCCTTCAATCTTTCATCTTCGCTTTGACGCTAAGCTTGAAGGTCAAACTCGCCGAGCGACGCTATTGGATGGGAACGAAAAGAACCAGAGCGCACGCGTGGCGCGCTCCATCGCCATCGCTAGAACTAGTCGATAAAGAAGGTTAGGGATACTCCTTTATCGGCTGGAACTCGTTCCATTCAAGGGCGCGGGATATTCAAATTTCAAATGTGCTGAAATAGCATTGGAGATGCCTAGACCGCGAATATTATAATGTCAGTGCGAATTTGGAGGCGCATTCCAAGGAACACGACAAAAATGAAATTGAAAAGAAAAAAAAGGCCAAGCAAACTTTGATTTTTTTTTTAGGTTCGGTTCGAGTTTGTTTCAGGTTTGAGTTCGGACTTTTTTTGTTATTTGAAAGTTCCGAGTTCGGTTCGAAGTGAAAAAACCAGGTTCGCACAACCCTAGTAATTATAGCAATTAGTGTTCCACAAAAAGTGGCATAAAATTTTCTAAACTTGTTAACCCATTGCGCCATAAATACGGAACGGTTCAAGAAATGCGAGTCTGGCCGGAAGTGGACATGCGGAACGGTTCCGTATCTGTTACATCGGCACAGATAGCAGCACTATACGACGCCTAATCTGTTACTGATATGTGCAGTCTTTTTACGATGGATTCTTGAAACACGGCCATTTTAGAGACGGATAGAAATACGGTGACGGCCACACCGCCTTGACAGAATTGGCTTCTCAGCTGTCACTTTACTCTATAAACATGGCTAAACGTAAGAAGTTGAGTAGTGATTTAGTAGATCGTATTTTATTAGATAGCGAAACTGAAGGAGAGTTTAGTGATTTTAGTGATTTGGAAGGGCTAGTGATTCGTTTTCTAGTGATAATAATGACGTGGATGAAGATGAGAGTGATTCTGAAGATGACCAAGTGTTTAGATTGACCCTAGGATAAGCCTTTTGTATGCCCTACTTAATTAATTTTTGTATGTTTTTTTGTTGTTCTACATAGTACATTTATGTAGAGACTATATGTGTGGTCTTACTTACAACAATTACATAAAATGGTTCTATAGCAAAGATGTTGTCTAGCATGCTCATTTTTAACCATTTTCCCCCATTTTAACTAGCCTACCTTAGGGCAGCGTTTCCCAAACTGTGGGGCGTGCCCTCCAAGGGGGGCGTGCAAAATCTCGGGGGGCGCAGCGCAACTTTGTACACCCGAGTTACCATGGATTTAATTTTTTTAAAATTTCTTTCAATTGTGAAGATTATTTAACTGTGTTCTATAAATATTAAATAATAAAAAATATAAAACATAGATTTGTAACCAAGGCTAGTTCCCTATTGTAGGCAGACGTTGAGTAATGGCCGCTCACAATTTTAAAGAGTGATATAAATAAATATGTACTATTGACAAATTGCTCCGCATAAGGGCCGCGCCCCAACAGTAACTTGATATTTTTAAATATACCCAAACCCTATATTTGTGTAAATATGGTACAGTATGGAGGTCATTTGAATGTCTTGAGTACTATTACTAGGTAATGAATTCATTACCTACCTATTATACTATATTGCATTGTTGTAACTACTGTGAAACAAGGAGGAAGAGTTGTGATAGTTTTGTTTTAGAAGCCATTTTCAGCATAGTTAATTCAGTAATTGTGGAAAAAAAAATACATCTTTGTGCACTTAATTCTTTGTTAATGATTCAACAAACTTTTTAAGGTAGAGCTAGTACTTTTTCCACTTAACCTCTAGTGGTTTGTAGAACATGCACCGCAAAAAAAGTGATATATATATATATATAGGCCTATACCCCGGTGTAGTCACTTTTTTAATTTCTGTCTGAAGTACTAACATATCAACCTCATAGTCGCCCAAGTCCCAACCCTAACATTATTAGGGTTGCCGTTTGATAATCGATATAATTATTTCCTGAAACGATCGATAATCGATTCAGTCTTTTAGAATCGATTATCGGAATAGCTCGCCCGCCCGAAATTTTGTAATTTACCGCCCACTCAGCAGAACTTCATAACATAGTACCAGTCAAGACATTAATCGCTTTATTCCGTGAAAAATGCGTCCACTGTGAGATCTACAACACGCGTAAGCCGTGAAATACGAAGCGCCTGCACTGCGCAGTATAGGCTACCTAGCATGACGCGTGTGTTACGGGCAGGCTCGGGCGGCTGCACTCCCGCGCCGATCAGGCGCTGATTGCTCAACCTCGGCGCGTCACGGCCAAGCAAGGTCAACAAGTATTTTATCGAGATGCATTCCTTTTCCTCCCCACTCCTCGCCAACTCGTAATCGCTTTTCTTCTTTCCGTAGTGCTAATATAATATTATCTTATCAGTTCTCTCACACCAATATTACGTCGTCTTCTAAACTAATGTCCAACAATATTCATCTTGTCGCGTAATAAATATCGGAGCATTGAATAGTTAAACTGATAATATCTTGTAAATGAATGAACGACAATCTCAACAAAAGCTGAAATGAAACTTCACAGAATTACGATTTCCTAGAAGAATGACCTTCACAAAGACAACACTCAAGCCGAGTAGCATAGCGCGGTCTGTCTACTCCACGTAGCTCGCTCTCGTCGCGCCGGCCAGACGCTTGGGGGGGGGGGGGAGCTCGTGAAAGACGTTGCTAGCGTGGAAAAACCCTGTTCTGAGCAAATACATAGAAGGAACAAAAGGATGCACTCGCTAAAGGTCCGCGTCGGTATGGGAGCAAGTTTTGGCCTAATTTTTATTCGATTATTGATCGATATTTTTTTAAATCTATTATCGCAATTGATAATCGATTTAACTGGTCCGATTATCGATACTGAAATTCGTATCGCAAACGGCAACCCTACCTACTATAAAACCAAAGTTAAACATACATACTTAAGTATAGGCCCTACCTACCTAATAATGATTTCTTTGTTTGTAGGTTACTACCGGGACTGCAGCCGAGAAGGTGGCAGAAGAATGAAGCCCTTGCTGGAATCACAAACATTTCGTTTTTAACCATTCCACAAATTTTGATATGAATTATATAGAACCCCATGAAATTTGCATGAAATGTTGAGAAACAGAAATCTTTTTCACTGCTATGTTAGCAAACAATTTTACAAGCTAATGTATCTGCAAACATTTCCATAGCAGATTCATTACCTTTGCTTGGTTTTTTAATCAAAATTCCCAATATAGCTTTTTTGTATATACAAGTTTATATTATCTGTATATTTTGGTGTTTATTACAATATAATTTGCATTAAAGGAGGACAAAGTATCTGTGTAAACTTATAAAAAGGTCTAAAAGTTATCTGTTAAATTGCTAATATTCCAAATGCATGATGCCGATTTCATGAGGCTCTTCTATAAGGGATTGTAAATGGACAGACAGACCGCATCACAGACGTATGAAAGCTCGTGCCTTGCCCAACGTCATACCAACCCCACAACAAAGTCTGTCTTCATTTGTAGAATTGAATCAAGGTACATTGTCATTATTTAATGTATTCCCTAAACCTGGGAGTTTTAAAATGCTCAACTATTGCCAGAAGGCTACCAGTATTGATTTTGCATGAATTCGAAGTTTTTGTATAAGTATATATTGGAACTTCTTTTACTTTAATCTGGTAGCCTTTAAAAAAGCAAACTGTATACCATTTGTAATATAAATAGGTTTGACCAGCTATGTGTTGGTCTGTAGAAACAGTACATTGGGATATGGGTTTACACTTTTTTATAAAATTATAAATTTATAAGTCATACAATATTGAATGAATCTGGATTGTTTGAATGTTTGAAAATATTTTCTTAAAGATGTTTTGTAATGTATATTAGTTGAACATTTCATAAAATTGTTGAATGATTTTGTGCTTCATTATAATTATAATTAATTGGACCAAACTGATTTGGCTTAGCCAAGTTTCTATACTCAAACTACAGTATTCAATATACATATAGATCTGATTATCAATGTGTCTAGCTTTGTTCACGTGTCATTTTGCTTGATACCATACGTAGCATGTCCCTACATCACACAGGCAGCTTTTAAAATTCCATGTTATTAATTCAGCGATTCAAAAAAATTTGTTTCGTAAACAACGAAAAGTATGTTATGCAAATTTACAATGCCTACTCTATTAGTTAGTGTGCTATTTAGTCAAAATCCTGAGCTCTCACAAGTGATGTCATTAAGTGTATATGTTTACAAATTAAAGAGCAGGAGTTTCCTATACATTTAATGTGATTTCTTTTTCATTATTATTCCTTACATTTGAGGCTCCTTTCCATCCATTTCCATTCTCGCCAGTTTCAAGTACCTTTGTTTAGTTTTTAGAGTTGGGAAACGGTACCTAGTACCTCGAAGCCCATTGCCTAAGAAACTTGAATTACATGTTGGAAGGAATAAGTACGCCATCGACCATGTCCATAAGTAAATCAAGATATCTCTGTCTACTACACCCAGCCCTTGATTTGCTTCTGGTTGAGGGTGTACATACAATGCAAATACTACAAGGGGAATAACTGATATAATCATCTTAGTCGATGCGTTTCGTGTGTCCATTAGCACACATTCTTAGCTAACCTGTAAGATCTTCTCATAATGTTATGAAAGTTCATGTTTCATTCATCCGAAACAGTAACACCATGGATGAAAGATCAAATAGCTGCATGTTGTATGTAGTAGCAATTATGTGTATAGGACTAGGTAAAGAAATTATATTTTAACATGATATTGATTGCTTATATGCAAAGGCAGGTATTTGGGGTGAAAATAAAGCAATTTTTTTATTTTTATTGTTCAGTCCAAAAGTGGTGAATTTGGTGGTGAAAAAAATTTAGGTTTGGAATCTTTTAAAGTACTTGTAGACTAGCGGTGGTCGCGTGCTTACGTCACTAACTCACGACTTTTCTCGTGATTGTGCGTGATCGTGAATACTTTGAACAGGTACCGTGAATTTGCATGATAATATAACAGTCAAGCGTGATACTAAATGCTCCAGCGCGGAACGAGTCCTCATCCGCAAAGCCAGCTCTTGGCTTGCCGCACCCTGCCCTAAAATTCATCCATGAATACGTAAACGATAGAGTAATAAACCAACAATCTCTTGAATTTATTGTGTGCCAATCACTTGTAGTAGGCCTATTCATCTCTAGTTAATTATTTGTTCACCGATCTCTCGAGAGGAGCAAGTGACGACAGGATGTCTGCCATCTGACAATGCGAATTTGACCAGGTTGGTGGCGATCGGATGAGAAGGGTGCGTGCTAAATGCTCCTCGAAATACCAACAATTGAGTAATCGTGAGTGCGGGTGATTGCTTGATAACGCGAGTAGTTGTGCATAAGCGAGTATAGCAACTTGAAAAATATTACCTGATCGTGCGCAAGTTAAATAAAAATTATGTTGTTTGTGACTATTACTCCTACAAAAAAGGGCAGTAAGAATACTTGGCAAGTAAGCCTACATGTACCGAGAAAGTTGCAAGCCTAAATTCAAAGAGCTGAAAATCTTGACTATTAGTACTATTACCAATGCTTATAACTAGGAAGCTTCGCAAACGCTTTTTCAGGCGCGTTGTTGGATCAGCGTATGTTTTTTAAGCGAAAAAAGCGTAAAATTGCGATTTTCATGAGAAATTTTTCGATCTCGCTCAAATTTCACACAAATATATTAATTCATAAAATTAAGGTTCTGTGAAAAAATCATTACAATCGGATAAAGCATGTAGGTGTTATAAGTCGAAGAATGTTTAAATTTTTTTTTAAATCGTAAAATTGCGATTTTCATAAGAAATAATTTTTCGATTGCGCTCAAATTTCACACGAATATAAATTCATAAAATTAAGGTTCTGTGCAAAAATCATTATAATCGGATAAAGCATGTAGGTGTTATAAGTACTAGGAAAACGCTTAAGTCCCGCCGCGTTGTTGGATGAGCGTAATTGGTGCATTGAGTTGCCATGTGTTATGCGGATTTTCTGTTGTTCTGTGAAAAAATCAGAACTTTGTTGAAATTTTTTTAAAATTAAATCAAATTAAATAAAAAATTAACTTATTTTTTTTTAATTAATCGTAATTTTAAAAAAGGAAAAAATCGTAATATTGAAATTTTTTTATTCGATTACGCACAAATTTAACACGAATATATTAATTCTTAAAACTAAGGTTCTGTGAAAAATCATTATAATCGGATAAAGCATGTAGGTGTTATAAGCAGAAGAAATTAAAAAAAATCGTAAAATTGCGATTTCATGAGAAATAATTATTTGATTACGCTCAAATTTCACACGAATATATCACTCATAAATTAAGGTTCTGTGAAAAAATCATTACAATCGGATAAAGCATGTGGGGAGTGATAAGTCGAAGAAAGTTTTAAAAATCAAAAAAAAATCGTAAAATCGCGATTTTCATGAGAAGTAGTTTTCCGATTGCGCTTAAAAACGTGGCAGTTCTTAGTTCAGATATTTCGAAGGCCTCCAGAAAATTTCATCCTAATTGGAGTATCGGTTTAGCCGGAATCGTGTTAACAAATACACAAAAATACGAAAGAAAGAAAGAAAGAAAGAAAGAAAGAAAGAAAGAAAGAAAGAAAGAAAGAAAGATAGAAACATTCCGGATTTTTTCTCCAGTGTAGTGAAATGGAATCTTCGCTTCGCTCGCTACGCTCATCCAAAAAGAAATTTAATTTTTTTTGTAAAATTGCAATTTTCATGAGAAATAATTTTTCGATTACGCTAAAAACGTGGCTTTCTAAGTTCAGAGATTTCAAATTTCCCAAAAAAATTTTCACCTCAATTGGTTTTTGGTTTAGCCGAATTGGGTTTAAAACAGAAAAAAATACAAAAAAAAAAAAACTTTCCGGTTTTTTTTTCTAAAATTAGTAAAATGGAATCTTTCTCCCGCTCATCCATTTTTACAGTGCTCTTTGAATCCTATCACTTCAAAAGTAAATTCACCAGTTTAAACGAACAAAGGTGGGATAATTACCCATACATAAAAGGAGCTCCTTGAAAACACATACTACGTAGGGGGCCCCGGGGGAAAAACTGATGAATAATTTTTTTTTACCGTACCAAAGGATTTCAAAAAAAATACGGGGGATAAATTTAAAAGTAATAAAGGGCCGGAACAAAAACCCTTTGTAATGTTGGCGTTTCTCCATTGCTTCTCTTTCCCTTAAAACTGCCCATTCTCTTAAAACTTTATGTCTTTGCGAGTTGGTTCTGTTTTTTTTATGTACCTACTTTATTTTTATTTTTTTTTTAGCATACTTTCCCTTTTTTGTATTAAAGTACATTTTAGCTAGTAAGTTTTTAACAGGCCGGACATGAAAAACGTGCTAACTTACAAAAATGTAGTTTGAAGATGGGTTTAAATTTGTTTATAGAAACACATGAAAGTAAGTACGTACTATTATAATAATGTTCAATTTATATTATTTTTGAACAATACTGCTCCAGATTATAACCAACTAAATTTAAAGTATTTAACATGCATTACAGGATGAGAGCAAAAATGCCATATGAGTTGTCATTTGATTCCATATTTTACTATGTGTGATTTGAGAAAAGAAGCCTTGAAATATAAAAATTAAAACAAATAATATAAATTAAGATTTTCTTTTTTTTAAATTCCACCATTATCTACCTACACTGAGTCAGAAGTTTCAAAATTTTCAGTTCTTTATTTAAAAGGGTTTTTAAGTGGATAACCCCATCATGGTAAGGGTCTAAATTTTAAGTCCCAAAAAATTTTTTTTAGTATAGCTTTTTAGCTTAAAAGGTAATAAAATTAAAATTACATTGGAAATTCCTTTTTTTTGGGGCTATCACTGGCTATCACAGATACAGATAACTCCCAAAAATTTAAAAAATGGTGATAAAAGAAGACCTGACTGCACAAGGTTATGTTTAAAAAAATCTTAATGCTTAAAAAAAAAAGCCCTTTGGGGGTTTAAAAAGTTTTTTTAAAAGTACTATTCCTAAAATAGCATGTTTTTTTTCATATCGAAAATATTTTGGAAGAATATTATAAACTTTGCCCCCAAGGAACCCTAGACGCTAGTCTGCGGGGGCAGGACATGTACTTCTCACTTTTTTCTGGTCAATGGCAGTGGATCTGCTGTTTTTTTCTGAGTCTCCCCAGTTAGCTTGTGTAGCAGGCGACTTCCAAGATGTAAAGACTGGCGACTGTTAACATGTTAATTGATAAAAAGCTGCCGCATGATTGCCTATTTTAACTTGAAGTAAAAATTCTGTTGCTTTTTTTAAAGGAAAAAATTTTATTAAAATTACGAATAGAAAAAGCCCATAGTAATTGGGTATTTTAAAAACTTTCAAAATAGCATGGTAATTGTAAACACAAAGTCTGCTCAAACAGTGAATACTTGTCTAAAGACCCTAATTTTCATGCAACTCTGCTCAGTCTATTAGCTAAAATTTTTCTGTAAATTGCCAGTCCAAAATGTTTTTCAAAAACAGGACCAAAAAAGTCACTCGTCACACTGCGCAATAGAAAGCCATTTTTGCCAAAAATGGAAATACAGTTGGTAAATTCTGGTCGCTTTTTGGGGATGAAAGACATAGGTGAGTTTTTCTCTGCATTCAATCATCTCACTTAGGCCTATATCTATATTTTATTTACTTTAAGGTGTACCTTCCTTCAACTGATTTTTAAGGTTTTTGTATCATCCCTTTTAAGAAGGCCTGTTCTTACCGGGTCTATCTTTCCTCTGTGGGGGGTACACATTTTTTCAAACTTTTGCCGGCCCCTTCCTAGTTTTTTTTTATTTTAAGTGTACTGTACATATTTATTCTGTTCATTTTATGTTTTCCCACTAAGGCCTAGGGCCCCATAACTAATATAACTGAATTTCCCTTTTTCTCCTACTTTTAACTAATATATCTTTAGTAAAATAATTTGAGAAATCCATGTTTTGTCCTGTAAAATCTCGGATTTAAAAAATAAAATTGAACTAACTATTCTAAGAGGTGTTTGCTATAAGTCTGACCGGTATCTGTCTGAACTGGCTGTCATCGTACTCCAAAAAACTGGTTTGTCCCTTGTATTAAAATAGCTCACTCCCCACTTTATCCTTGCCCTTTTTCCTTCTATACCGTACGCTCTTGACTTTTTAGTAGCATGATTTCTGATTGCCTTTGCTAGTGTTGTAAAAAAGTAAAAGGAAAAGGTCAGTTGGACGCGTTTGTAAGCAGTACTGCTATAGCGGACCCACATTGCACTTTTTTTTTAAATTTTAAAATTTTTCACGTTCGCTGTCCACGGGGCCCCTGTTTTTCCATATTTTTTATTATTGCCAAGGTATTTTTGGGTAAACCCCTGGGTAAACCTTTATGTGGATAAAATCCACCACCATCTAGAGGACCTGACATCATTTCCTTGGAAAACTATTTACCCTCTTTTATAAAAAATAAAACATGCTTCCTCAATATATTTTGATTACTTCTAGGGGGCAGTGCATGGGCCAAAACCTCCCCTGCACTTTTCGTTGCCATTTTTAATTTTTTTTTTTTAGAATGTAATTTCCATCTACACTACTTATCGGGCAAAAAAAAAATTAACATTCGTGCCGACGGACTTTTTAAAATTTGGCCACCTCAGATTTTGTTGCCGTTTAGTTTGAAAAAAAAACTTTTGATTAACTTTAATGTAACTTTGTAACTTTTTGAACGATTTTGCCACAAAACTAACGGCATTCAAACCAGATCGAAGCTTGCAGATGGTCCAAATTTCAACTCGATCCGAGCCTCCGTTCGAACGTTATGGCGAGACATACAAACAAACAAACAAAAAAAAACAAAAAACAGTGACTATTTTTTCCGGCAGAGTCAAATGGAAATGCTCGCTTCGCTCGCTTAATGATTTATTTTTTGTGACTTATGATTGTCATGAAATATTTCACTGCCTTTAAAACCCATGTGTGGTTCACTGATCTTGTGGTTAGCATCTCTGCTTCCAATGCAGAAGGTCCAGGGTTCGATTCCCGCTATAGGCAGAAGTTTAAAAAAAACTTCTGATTTGGACTTAAGTCCATCAGTTCTTGTCTTAGGAATTAGTAAACGGTGACTTTGGAGCCATCCTAGCATCGAGACACATAATAAATTTAAAGTTGTTCTGAATCGTCCTTGTTGATTCTGGGGCTGGCGTTGATCCACGGGTGTTCGCACTGTCCATACTACTGATCAATTATTTAAAAAATATCAATCTTTGGTTGGTTATCGTTCACTCGTCGATTGCCTCAGGCGTACAGGGCTGGATTAGTCGCTTTGGTTTAATGTCCCCCACTGAAAATTAGTTATATGACTGAGTAGGTAGACTCTAAATACAAATTTATTAATTAATTTATACCACCTAGTGGGATGTTATCAATTATCATATTTCACAACTGTCTTGAGCTTTACATACGTATTGAACAATGGGGTGTGAGCAATTGACATCATCACATAGGCCCTACCAATAATGCCATTATGAGATAACATGTCAAATACGAACTTCAAGCTCTACCAGTGACCCTATTGTGATTTTAATATCTACCGTTTGTACTCGCCTAAATATTCACACGATTTCCGTAGCTTGACGTCTGTAACGATAGAAATGTCTATAACAACTTTTGCAGCTTGGCAACTTCACATAGTAAACAAAATATGATAATAGCCTTTGTTGCTAGACACCTGTTAGGGGCCCCGCCCACCGCTTGCTTCATGGATAAGACAAATAATCCTGGTCAGAGTGGATTTTGTAATTTCTGAATTGTAGGTACTAATAAAATAAAATAAATGATTTTGTACATGTTATTTATTATTGCATTGTATATAATAAATAATGTTACATCTACAAATTTAGGACAGGAACTTTTCAATTGTAGGTTTGTTCTAAAACCACAATTTGAGTGACAGAAGACATATACGATAAGTACCTCAAAATTTCTCTGTAGCTACCTACATAATTTTAAAGGTACCTACTCAAAATGATGGACCTGTGACTGTTGTCCCATTTATATTATGTATTATGTCATTACATTTTTAAATTTTTAAATCAATATCAATATTTTTTGTTAGCTTTCTGATTCAAGGGCAACAGTTACAGGACCATCATTTTGAATGTGCACTTGCATATAGGCTCCAAATTTCCCATCTTTGATCTTATCAGTCTGATAATCATTCTTTAGCTTTGAAATAAATTCATTATAGAATTGCTCCGACTTGTCGCCAGGCATCGCATTATGAAAGTCTAGTTTGTTTCCTTTTAACACTTGGTAGAGTGTAAACTGGCTGACACAAAGAATTTCAAGTCCCATATCTTTAACACTTTTATCCCACTTCTTTCCGTCGACGCTCTCGAAAAAACCGTACGTTCACAATTTTACGAGCTCTGAAAGAAAATACCATACATGGATTTTCCTGTGATGTGTACACTTTAAATGGTTCAAGTGATATATAAAATAACAAAACTAACTCCTTACATATATTCCATATCCTTGGCAGTGTCATTCTTAGATATGCCAATGAGAACACACAGACCTCTTCCTATTGAACTGATGATCTCTCCATCAACTGAAACATAAATATTATTGCATTAAAGGAGAGCCCCCATTGGACGTCTCTAAGACGAAGGGCATCGATTGTGCTAATATCAAGTTGGTTTTAAAGGTTAATTTGCACAGCACGTCGGCCAAAGCACGCTGGGTGGGAGTGCTATTATGTTTTCAATGTATTACACTAGGCCGCTTCGCGAACGCTTTTTTCAGTAGCGTTGATGGAGAAGCTTTTTTTAAGTTTTAGTATGCGTGGGATCTCTTTACTTTTTCAAGTCCCATTGCAAAATCTTTTTTGTTAAATTAGGATATTTTTGTAAGTAGTATTAATTGCTATGGCAATACCAATTAATAGAATGTAAAATATCTGGAGGCCAGAAGATTTGCTTTTTGAACACATTGTAGGTGATTGTTGTCAAGTTTCTATAGTAAGGCCTACTTGTTAATTATTAAACACCTCAAAAACCTCATATTAAAACCTTTATTTCTATGGATTCTGGCTAAATTTTTCAACTTTTTCTTTCAAAAGGCAACACATCACCATTACCTTAAAGTCCATGTGAAATATGAACGTTGTAGCCCCACTCGTTTGGTCACAATCGGCCCAAATATCACGAAACTATCGCATTAAAAATCGAAAAAAACAAAAACCGCATGTTTACCCCTACATTCTAAGTTTCTTTGTAAACTTGTGGACATGTGCTTTGTTAATGAATATTTAGTAACAACGTTTAACATGAAAAACACTCACTTTACAGCATGTTTGACATGAGATGCCACACTACATAGGCCTAATTACCTTATTGCCTGAAATAGTCGAGGTCTCGCCACATGACATAGGGCCTACTGTCTTGTAAGTACATGAAATATCCTGGCCACAGAAAATAGATATTCCACTTAGGGATGCACACAATAATCGATATTATCAATCAATAATCAATAATGGATTTAATTTTGATTATCGATAACCAAAATTCATTATCGATTTATCAAAATATCAAATAATTTGTCAATAGCGGCAGGAACTAATTTCTAAAGATAGAGATTTTCTCACATTGTGCTATGCACTGGCTGGGCTGATGGTGTCAAACTCGAGATTTATGTTTGAAAATGAGGTATCAGTCGATAAGGGAAGCTAAACACATGACAGCAAAGACAGCGAGGCTGTAAACGGAACGTGATTGTTTTGTTTTGACTTACACGTGCCATACTTGAGGTTCCACTTATAGGTCGGAACAGGCTTTACTGTTGATATCGATTCGATAATGACATTACCATTTTGATAATCGATAATGATTAATGAAAAAAGTATCGATGTGCATCCCTAATTCCACTTATCTGTGTCCTGGCCTAGGGCTCTTATGGTGTGTCAGTAGGAATGTTGATTGATTGGATATTGCTTAACGTCTCATATTTATGCAACTTGGCTAATCGAGACAAAGGGAGGGACGTAAGGGATGACGCGGGGGGACAAGGGGTGGACAGGCCTGTGCTGGTCAGAACCAGCCACAAGCATATGGGGAGGGCAGGGGTTCCCCCACGTCTGTATCATCATCCGTCGGTGTTGTCATTGTCGTTGCCGTCGGGGAGGTAGTCAAAGGGAAGGGAAAAGTTCCCCGACGACGACCCAGAGCTCGCCATTAGTTTCAGGGAGAAAAACTCCCCTAATTACGGGCCAAACCACGAGAAGGTTGCGAGTTGGAATTTGATGGCCCCGGTAGGAATGTGTATTAATACTATATGGCATAGTAGCGCACTTTCCCGCCGCTATGCTCAACCCGCGTTCGGAAGTAGGAATACCAACAAACTAACCAACAACAAGGTTTTTTACCTTCCTGCCACACCAGCTCTAGGAAATTTATTTAAGAGCTTATCTGGAAACATTTTCGTCTATTACGAGGTTTTCCAGCTTACTTTGTAGGGGGTCAGGTACTTTTTCGGTTGGTGTTGGCCAACTTTTGAACACTGTTTATTTTCATTAAAAACGACGAAAAACCACTTGAAATGTTTTAAATTTACTGCAGTTGTATATATAATTAAAAAAAGCACTCACAAGTTTCATTTCATGCTGTTTTATAAACAAAAGTAAGTTATAAGTAGCGAGGAGTGACGCGCCTTTAGGCCACTAATGCTGAGAACTGATCACTGCCACCGAGCCGTACACTCACTGCAAGTAGGAACCTTACAAAACATAATAAAAAAATCCTAAAAACCAAAAATACCTTCAAAATCTTTAACGTCGCTATTTTAAACCAAAAAAAACTTCAAAACCTTTAACACACACAACACAGTTTATAGTGGTCCCAACGAAAGAATGCAGGTGGTTCGAAATTGTTTTCCCAACATAACAACTTTGCCAATTCTATTCACGCTAGCTCAGCGTGGATCTTGCACACGGAGGAACTCTGTGATCTAGCACAGGTAATTTTTGCTTGCGTTAGTAAAAGATATTTCTCTTTCATACACAAAGGCGACATTCCTTTTACCGCGCATTCATTCTAGCCCCATCACTTCAAAGCATCTGCATTCTTTCGTTGGAGCAAGTATACAACAGTGTTTAAAAGTTGGCCAACATCAACCGAAAGAGTGCCGGGGGTCAAAGGGGTCCCATGAAGCGCATTGGTTTGTTGTACTTGTAGGGCTAGTCAAGACCTGCCCTCTACGTAGCTATTTTCCTTTGTTAAACGTTGGCATTACGCACTTAAGTTGAGCGGGAAATCGGTGTGCTAGGCCGTACTTTTATTGAATGTCTAAGTGTAGGCCATAGGCTACTAGCAACTACGTCACAAATCGAGGGGAATGAGGGGTATTCTCCGCTTTGAGCCCAACTGATGGACAAGCAACCATCGTTTCGCAAGTGGACGCGTGCTGAAGGTCGCACAACTTATCACGTTCTAACTTTTACCCTATTCATTATTGTGAAAAAACTTAAGAGGAATAATATTTAGCAAATATATCATTCCTTCTAATAGCGGTTATTTTGAATTTTTAGACAGACGTTAACGTGTTATATCGATGTACGTATTGAAATAACATTTCAGACTTTAACTTGTTTTTTATGAAATTACATAAAACAACTTCAATTGACAAAAACCTAGTGATCGGATTTTGACAAAACCTCTTTCAAAAAAATTTTTCGGACTGTTTAGACAAGAAATAAAAAAACTTTCTTGATAGAAAGTGCACAGTACGAAAATTTATAGCATAGGGTAATATGCATGGTATGTTTTTTTCATTTTCATCTAAAATACGCGCTTTTGACGTGCGGATGAGCCGTGAAAAACTGCACGCTATGCTGTAAAATTTTGTTCAGTGCTTTTTCTATCGAGAAAGTTAACTTATTTTTTGTCTTATAAGTTGGATGCATATTTAGAGAGAATTCTTGTTGAAATCCGATCAGTAGTTTTTTACCAATTGAAGTTGAGAAGACTATAAGTTGTTGATAATTTTGTCATTTATAATGCGTAAATTGTTATAACAAACCAACGGTTCTGTTACAAAATTCGAGATAATCGCCATTAGAAGAAATGATATGTTTGCTAAATAATATTTCTCTTATGTTTTTTCCAAATTATGAATAGTAGGATAAAAGTTAGAGCGTAATCTTTGTTGAGCCGTTCACCAGGCGTCAACTTGCGAAATGAGAATACTTGTCCATCAGTTCGGTTCGCGGCCACTTGCCGGCGAGCTGTGACGTCACGTGGGGCTGCCCTATAGTAGGATACTGAAAAAGGGCCCTACGACCAAAGTATAAAGTGGGGCCCAGGCTTTCCCTACAGACGTGGGCCCGGGACTCTTTAGGCAGACTAGGCTAAATACTGGATTATCAGTGATTTTTTTTTTTTAAATTTTAGGGCCTGAGCCTGGCCTAAAACCCCCCCACAGGGTAGGAGGCTACAGAAATTTAAAAAAAAAACCTCAAAGGCCTACCTAAAGTGTTTTTTCTCCAACCTTCCACCTTTGCACCCTAACTCGTTGAATGATTGCTTTTATTTTGAAGTTTTTTTTCATGGGCCTAGCCCGATTTTGTAAAAAAATAGGGGAAAAAGGTACCCCGGGAGACTTTTTCTAGGGTTTAATTAAAATTTTGATGGAAAAATACAATCAATTTTTTGGGGACCACTAGGTTGGGAGGGGTGGCAGTTAACCAAATACCGTAGTCCGTTGCATTTTTTAAAAATTCGCTCGGGGGACGAAAGGGGGGACAAGGGCAACACACACGTCCCGGAAAGAGCAAAAAGGGGCCCGTGGCAAACGGCGGGCTTTGGGCGTCTAAATTTTAACGTAAAATGTTTAAAGTGTTTTTAAGCCTTTCCGGGTTTGCTAAAACTTGTTTTTGCTTATAAAAAATAGGGCTTTAAAAAGTTTTTTGGAAAATACGAGAGTTTAGGAAGGCTTTAGGCTTCCTAGTAGGTAAAGGGTAATTTGACGGAAATGTTATTTTGTATTAAATTTATGATTTCCTTTTTTAAACAAATAAAATTTATGTAATTATTTGGTTTTTGGCCGCGGAAAGTAGTTTCTGGATTATTTAATCATTTTTAGTTTGCTTGAATCGGTCGTTTGGTACTATTTCATTTGGTGGGGTCCAATTTTTCAACACGTTTTTTTTCAAAAAAAACAAAAAAAAAACAACTTAAAATGAGAAAAATGAAGAACTCATTATTAAGTTTTTTTTTACAAAATCATTTAAAAAATATCCCAATTATAAGAATAATGAACACAGAGAACACCCCCCTCGCTCTTTTTCTCGTCTTTTGGTCCCCTTTGCAATTTAGTCTTAATTTTACTTACTGGGCTTACCAACCATTTCACTAAAATATCCCCCTACAAAGCCTTCAACGTCGTTTTTTTAATATAAATGACTTTCACATAAGGACTTTCGTTTAAAATAGCGACGTTAAATTTTTTAAATTTTTTTTTTGTTTTCAGCAAAAACGTGATAATTCTTTTTTGGGTTTTTTTTATTATTTTCTTGAAAGGGTTTTTTGAGACAACTTTCTCGCGGGTGGGGCCTATGCCTAGGCCGCCGCGTCACTCCTCGTTTTTTGTTTTTTTCATTTTTTTTTTTTTGGAAAATTTCGGTAAAAGGGGTTTCCGCGCTTTTATTTTTAATTAACAAGGATTTTGCATGTTTTTTTGAAAACCCAAAAAAAAAAAATTGGTGCAAAATTGTCATTCCGCATATACTCTTTTTCCCGGCATGATAGTTTTTTAGTGATAATATTCTACTTACGGGGGCCCGTGGGGGCAAAGAAGCAATTTTTAAAATGGCTATGTAAGTGGATATGAAGAAATCACGTCATTTTTTATCGCTACAATGATTAAAAAATTTTTATGACGCAAAATACAATGTATTTTATAGCTATGGTTCTTCCCGTAACATTTGAATACTTTTTGTCAGCCACGAAACGATAGGGGGCATTTCTAAAGTGGCCAGCTGGGATAGCCCTTGGACCGGGGTTTTTCAAGGTCCAGCTTTTTAATTGTTTTTGAAAAAAAAAACAGAGCTTTAATTTCCATTGTTTTTTTTGTACATTGTTTAATAAAAGATATTAGAATACATATTAGATTGGTTTGAACTGCCAAATGTAAGCGGTTGAGGAATCCAATGAAATCCCTTCTTAACAAGTGTTAGATGCACCACATATTTTTGCTCCCGTCGACCTTGACGTCGGTGTGAGTGACGTCATCTGAAATTGTAGGATCTGACAAGAATTTGAAGCAATAATCCCACAATATCGCATCGTATTTTAATTTTCCGTAAAACTCACCAATATAAGCGATCATCATAGTCCCTCGACTATCATACTGGCTAACTCACTAGGCATGGTTGAGCTATGAAAAAAGCATTTATTGAATATTTAGATTAATTTTCCAATAGCATTTGTAGCATTAATTTCTTCTTTCCACCAAAACCCCAAATGTGGAGTAACTGCTATTTTGAATGGGAATGAATTCAAATTAGCTTATAGAACATTTCAATCAATGTAGTCACTTTAAACATATAGAATACCAATGCTTACAGCGAATTCTCAATTGGTATAGGCAAACCTAATTTTCAGTAAATTTAACATTTTGTAACGTTTTTTAAGATTTTCATACCCACATGATTAGCATCATATAACCTAAAACGCTAAATTCCAGCCTCTAGGCATGGCGAGTAGGAAGTGGGGTGGGGGGGGGGGGGGACTTTCCCTCAATTCTTCCTGTGACCCCCCACTTTAGAATGTAAAATAAAACATCCAGTTCGCCGTTCAATGCGTTCATCACCTTGGCAAACTAGTTGCAGTCTATGCTGACTTGGCTAGGTGTGTCAAGAATGCAGAAGCACGCTCCTGTAGCTAGGGGGTGCTTCAGCTCCAGCCTCCAACAATGATATTCACTATCTTACTGGCAAGAGAAGATTTTCAACAAACCTTCGAAATCTCTAAAATTAGATGTATTGTGGTTGTGAAGAGTGTAACCAGAAAATATGAATATTGCACTTAACGTTTGTTTCTGTTTTTTTTTTGTTTTTTGTCTGTTTATTTTTTCTTTATCGGTTCAACCAACGGTTACCCCAAATTTTTAAAACTATCAAAAACCCTTCAATTAAAAACTGTGGCATGTGAACTTACACCAGACCAGTCAGGTTCTTGACGCAAGAAAACAAAGTAACTTTCCCAGGCCTCGGTTCGATCCCGTCGAGCCCGGGAAAATTTCCTGACTAAAGGGTTTTTTTCCGAGGTTCCAAAGGGGGCCTGGACACCCCTTCACAATGCCCTTTTTCCAAAATATTTAATTATAGACACCATGATACATCGCATGGGCTGGATTTCCAAGAAAAATTAAAAAAAAAATTATTTCAATCACTTTTCATCATTTATTTCACTTTGGAGATCGTAAAACATTTTCAATCTTCCGTGTCTTCAATGAATAGGCTCGAGGCATGGTTCCCTTTCCCCCCCCCCCCCCCCCCCCCTAGCTTTAAAATAGCATACCATGTTCATAAGTATTTTAATTGCTACTGTATGTTTAACTTAATAAGCACTATGTAAATATTATAGGTAAAATAACGCTAAGCACTGACCCTTTGAGAATAAAAAATACTCAATGCTAAAAAACAGATAATAATATGTAGTATTAGAAATTTGTAAATACTATGGCGAAGCCCATACAATTACTACAATGTATACCTATCGAGAGGTGAATACAAATTTAATGTTATTATAACTTACTTTTGATGCTATGGGTTTTTGAAGGGTGCAAACTAACTTGCAGATAGGCGTCGTGGGGGGGGGGGGGGGGGAGAGAAAGTTTGTAAAGAAGTTTGGGGAGCTTTTTCTTAAAAAAACCATCTATTATTTAGTATGGGGCATTGGATTGTTGTCGTTCTTCAGATTGCAAAATTATTTTTTGATTGTTTTAAAAGTTTAAAAATATTTTCTGCTCGTGGGCCAGAAATAAGCGAGGTGACCTTTGGGGTTTTGCAGTGAGATTGTAGGTCTGTTCGCTGGACCTGCTCAACTTTGCTCTTAAGATCATTTTTAGGTAGGTTAAATTTTAGGCCACCCACGCTCGAGGAAGTTAGTCACTTACTTTTGTTTTTTGAGACGAACGCTTTTTGGGGACGAAAATCGACTCAATCTGCTCTGAAAAAAAATACAACCCCAAAACAAAAAAAGTTCGTTCGCATTTTTTTTTCAAAATATTATCACACTTCCAGCACACGAGGAAGCCATTTTTATTTAAATAACCCGGGGTAATCGCTTTAAACGAACTTGTCTAACTGCTCTAAGTCGCCCCTCCAAAAAATGTCAGAGCACGAAAATCATGATCTTTCTGCTTAGACAAGATGCTGAGTCCAAAAACGCAAAATTTGAGAAAGTGATCTGTGAAACGAACGGTATTTGTTATCCGAGGGATCGAGCAGTTGGAGGTCCCAAAGAACAACCTTGTAAAATTTAATAACGCACGTTTTTAGAAGCATTCGCCTCAACGATTGAAAAAAAAACTAACTCGGAAATAAGATCAGTAAGGTTTGCCAGTGGTGGGATTCGAGCCCGTGACATCCCCTCATACGTTACGCTTACGCATGGGCTGTTTTTGTCAGATTCAAGTATTTCTCCCCGTCTGGGCCCAGGGTAGAGTATTCCGCTGTTGCCCGCGTAGATGGCGAGAAATGAGGCAAAGTCCATCTCGCGAACATCAGCTTGCGACGAGTATTTTACTCCCCGAAACTAGAGGCGAGCTCTGGACGTCGCCGTGAGATATACTTACTTTCCCCCGTGTCTTGGTCTGTCCATCACGGGTCTGCCTACATCCACTAGGCTAGCCCTTTCACTACCAGATTTAAATTTTCAAAATTAGATTATTTTAATCAATTAATTCAAAGTGTTTTTCAAATATTTTTTCCCTGTTTTTTAAGGAATTTTTGGGAAATTTTGGATTTTGAATTAAAGCTTCATTTAAGGAAAGTTAATTTTATGTACATTCCCAAAACAAGATTTTTTTGATTTTTTCATACTTACAGTTTTTTTTATTCAAATGGTAGCAATACTAGAAAATATTTCTTTTTGGGAAAAAAAACCCAAAAATTTTCCCATTTTTAGCCTTTTTTTTAGATGTGATTTTTTATTTTCTCTATAAAAGCACTTTTTTTCCAATCAGGGGGGGGGAAAAAAGATTTTTTTTAATGCTCGGAATTTTTTTTAAAAAAAAGGGGGTCAATTTAAAAAAACTTTTTTTTTACCCGGATAAAATTTTTGGGGTGTTCCCCTATAGAGGAGCCCGTAGCAAGGGGCTATAGAGTGGCGCATATAATAACCTAACGATTAACGCGCCCTTAAAACCAAATCAACTAAACTAAATGGTATTTGAAATAAGTTAATGAAAGCCAACATTAATAGAAAACTCTTCTTCTAGGGTTTATATTAGTAAACTAGTAATTACTTGTCATGCTGCAAGTTGTCATGCCTGCCTTTAACTTCTTACAAGTTTTTCTTTTGCAGCCTTTTTATAAATTTCCTGTTATTTTTTTCAATAATTTTGGGGTTTTACTAATTTAAAGTAGAAAATTAAGGGGCGTGTTCCAGGTAATTCTTGTGTAATTTATTTTTGTGTAATGTCTACAACAACAAACAACAACAACAAAATAAAGTATTTGTTTGTTTGTTTGAAAACCAAAAAGCTGTCTTCCCCCAAGAAAGTACTGTGTACTCTTTATTACATCAGCCTCGTGATAGTTTCGGTGTGGGTGGGGGGTGGGGGGGGGAGCAACCCCTAATTTCCCAACCCTCCCCCTCTCCCCCCCCGCAGTTACGCCATCTTGATCATAATCTTGATTCTCACTTCTGAACGGGCAAACTTCTTCGCAGAGTGCGTGCGAAATCAACTTGCTAGCACATCTGTTGACGAAAGAATTCCAACGCATGAATTACTTATAAAGTACTTAGCACAAGATCACGACATTTATGCATAAACTAGGGAGCGAAGCGCTGATGTAAGTTTTACATTCCTGTCTGTCCGTCCGTCCGTCCGTCATCTCCTGGTAAAAATCGAACACGACGTCCGTTTGACATGGGTGTTGTTCTGTTGGCATTATCTTCAATAAGGATGACAATATTAATAATAATTCTTGTTGGAAGCCTGCCCAGTGTGCAATTCATGCCCCGCTTCAGCTAGGGGCTGGTGTCTAACCAGGTATGTTGCGTATAGGATATTGTGAAGGGATGTCCGAGGGCTATTTAAGAGGACTCAATCCCTTGCATTCGCATTAACGACTGAGGAAAACCTCGGAAAAACCTTCAGTCAGGATTGCCGGTCTCGACGGGATTTGAACCCGGGACCTCCCGAATCAGAGTCGAGCGCTAAGCGCTCGAGCCAACACTGTGATACAGCATGATTTTGGTGACCCTGTGTTGGGGTAATCGGGTATGTGCCCAGCACCCTCACCATTACTGAATGCAAGAATCCGTATAGGTATACCAGTGCTTGTTATTATAATAGACATTTAAATTTACATTTTATTAACATTATAATATTGTATAACAATTATTGTTATAAATGAGCCTGCAAGTATTTCTGTGTGCTTAGATACTTTGGTTGTGTTGATAGAATACCAATCGGCTGGAGTATATTTGTGTGAGATAGGATCCAACAGCTTACCTTCGAAAAGTGATGGTGGCTGCTGAATTTCTTGATACTTACCATTTACCGAAGAGATGAATTGTATATCTTGTAAGAGACATGCCCAGGGTAAACTTGATTGTCACTTATGTGGTGACTATAAAGCAGAGGAACGATGTGGTATCGTAGAGGTATAGAGGGGTAACGGTATGCCACTTCTTATTTTTTTCCCGTATGCCCGCTAGGGTACACATCAGAGCTAATCGATGTGACCCTTTACATGTGACTAACTATAGGTAGACCTATATTGGAGTAATGTTTTTTTTGCATTGAGAAAAACCTCGAAAAAACCTTGAGTCAGGATTGCTGGTCTTGTCGGGATTCGAACCCGGGACCTCCCGAATCAGAGTGTCGCGCATACGCTTGAGCCAACACTGTCGGTACTTCATTGAGGTTGTCAGCGGCCGATATCGAACCACCAGCCGAATCTCGGTGCGGTTCTAAGACATACAATGCTGGGAGGCTACAGGCCAGCGACTATTTTCATTCTTCGAGTTCTAGGGTGAGGGAGATAGTAATACCTCTCTATACCGTGTTTTGTCCTGCGTATAGTGAAGACTACATGCATTGGAGTTTCCGTTTAGCTGTTCTACTTATTTGTTTGCAAATGCTATCTACTGGTCAGACGGCTGTATATTATATTGTATAGCCTATGTATCATTTCCGGCTTTTCAAGACCGATATCAATATTTTTCAGTTTGAAAATTTGGTCCTGGGAATATGCAGTCAAAGAAGCGAATATGTTTTCTCCAGTTTGGCAAACTATCCTAATTTAATCTAATTGGATGAGCGTAGCGAGCGAAGCGAAGATTCCATTCTACTACACTGGAGAAAAAAATCCGGAATGTTTTTTTTGTATTTTTGTGTCTGTTAACACGATTCCGGCTAAAACGATACTCCAATTGTGATGAAATTTTCTGGAGACCTTCGAAATCTCTGAACTTAGAACTGTCACGTTTTTGAGCTCAATCGAAAAATTATTTCTCATGAAAATCGAAATTTTGCTATTTTTTTTTCGATCTTTAAAAAATTTCATCGACTTATAACACCTACATGCTTTATTCGATTGTAATGATTTTTTCACAGAACCTTAATTTTATGAATTAAGATATTCGTGTGAAATTTGAGCGAAATGAACAACTATTTCTCATGAAAATAGCAATTTTACGATTTTTTCTTTAAAAAAAAAATTCTTCAACGAATAACACCTACATGCTTCATCTGATTGTAATAATTTTTTCACAGAACCTTAATTTTATGAATTAATATATATATTCGTGTGAAATTTGAACTCAATCGAAAATTATTTCTCGTGAAAATCGCAATTTTGCAATTAAAAAAAAATTAATTGCGATTTTTTCGTTCTTTCTTCGACTTAATAATGATTTTTTCACAGAACAACAGAAAATCTGCATACCACATGGCAACTCAATGCACCAATTACGCTCATCCAACAACGCGCCTAAAAAAGCGTTTGCGAAGCTTCCTAATATACATTTTTACATAATTTCAATTATATTTAATTTTCAAGTTTCTCTTCTTTCGCTAGGATTTTACTCCGCTTTGTATAAACTAGCACAATGTAACTGCATATTATTTAAAATATTAATCACATTTCATATTGCCGCGTTTCGCAGAAGTCCGCAGCGCTACCACAGCGCTGCTCGTCTCGGTTGCGTGTTTTCTTTTTTAGCTCCGCCCTCGTTTCTGAACAGGAGTAGTAACTGCGAGACGTTCTCTACTACCAACATTCGCCGATTCGAGTTTCTTGTTAGTGTGTTTGGATGTGTCAAAGGAGCAGATTGTTGTTGGTCGTCTGCTAGTGAAAAGTTAGCATTTCCTTCAAAATAATGAGACGCAACGTTAAGATTCTTCTCTTGTTTTCAATGGCATGGATGTTTGCTATAATATATTATATCCAGGCCTCGAAGGATGAAAAGGTAAATTTTTCTATCTAATACCCTTACTCTTGTAGCTTGTAAAAGTCTTGTCAACCTCATGCGTATTGATTCTTTCTAAGTTGAATATTTTGCTATGCTTGTTAATGTCAAAACTGTCCCAAAATGTTAATTTGTATTGTGTTCATTAATGAACCACTTTATAAAATTTGTTTTTTCTCCTAAATTTCGTACAGTTTAAGTCACAATGGGCTTAGGTTATCATTACTTGAAGATGGTTAGCCCAAAAGGGGGATGGGCCCCATTTACAATTCATTCAAACTGGAACCCACCCTACCTTTGCTGGGTTTCGTTGGGCATGTATGAATGAATATTATGATCCTTATCTTCGAATAGATTGATTCTTTAAACAGTATTGTCGTATGGCGGTACCAGTGTAGGGTCTACTTATTCATATGCTATGAATATGATAAGGCCTAGCTTATCCCTCATGTCTCTCTTGTAGGCCTAGGTAGGGGTTAGGCCTAAACGATTCCTATAGGCTATGTTAAATCTAGGGTTGTATAGATGGAATCTTCAGGACAATACTAGGCTATAGATACCATGATGGGAATTGTTATTTAGAATGAGGTTTCTATTCCATTTTAAGCCTACATGCTTGGTAGGCCCTAGCCTACCCAGTTGCTGTTTAAATTTAAATCTAAGAGCTGACTTAACCTCTCTCTTGCATTAGGTCCCATTGCAAATACACATAGTTGTTAGTGTAAGAATATAGTTTTGTATCAGTTGAAGTTTCATAGAAATTGGGACTTTGCAGGGTAGGCAAACAAGCGTAGGCAACATGTTGGTATAAGCCTCCTGTTAGTAGGCCTGTCCTATTTGAATCCATTGACAAGTAGGCCTACCATTACTTGTGGCTTGTGAAGCAGTCACCTATGATAGGTCTACACATGTTTCCCTTTCCCAGTCACAATGCAGTGAGTACTGTAATAAAGTTGTAGAGTACCGGTAGCTATCCAAATCACTAGTTTTAGTTTTAGTTTGGTTTTAACCAGAAGATTCGGTTGCACTGCATCATTGACTGAATTGTATTGAGTGAACTATTAATATCTAAAGCCCTGCCTTGGGGAAGAACGAGTTCCTTTTCCATCAGAAGAACTTGCAAACTTATGAAGTTGCCATTTTGTGCGAACTTTGAACGATGTTAACGTTTCTCTAAAAGTGCATCAAAAGTGAAGAATCACTCTGCGCCCAATTTACAACCAATGTCGCTTAGCACATAGGGTACACCCCACACTTTGGAAACTCCTTCAATTAGTTTGGTCACGTTTTTCACGTAAAATACTCCACCTACAAAACCTCTTACGTTGAAAGTTTTTTTTAGTTACTAAAACAGCAAAAACACGATTTTATTTTGGACTCCCCCAACCGAAGGAGTTTCACACTTTGTGTGATACCGGTACTCTAACCTAACTGTGGATCCAACTCCACACAATATGTTCACAGAGTGATTTTTCATTACCAAAAGATCTGTTAGGCCTACACTATAGTCGAATGCCGTCGATTTTTAAACTCAATTCAATATATTATTATTCAATCGTGATTTCTATTTTTACTATGTTTATTTATCACTCATGACTCAATACATTAAAATAATAGGTAAATAAAATAATGCAGTCGAATTCAAAAGTATAGCCTAGGCCTACATTTTAAAAACAAATTGCAACAACAATTTCATTTCTTCTTTTACAATTTAAGAATACTCTATTAGATAACTACAGGGTGACCATAGTTAAAATACAAAAACCAGGAACACTGGGAGACTCCTGATTACTATGAACTTGCGCTGGGTACAAGGGGTGTGAGCGGAGCCCCAACCAAACATTTTTAAAGGGTATTTTTGTCCTCAAGAGGCCATAAGGCAATGTAGTAACAAAGTGGTACCTAGCCTAGATTGCATAGATGTTGTAGCCCAATTAATGCTATCATTTACAATTGAAAACTTATTATTGTTATTGATTTAATTTCAAGAAATAGATTAGTTAATTGGTTGAAATCTGAAAACCAGGACAGTGTCTCATCCCGACAACTACTTATTTCGGGACACTGGGACAGACTACACTATCCCAGTAAACCGGGGACGTATGGTATTAGTAGCCCTACTGCCTACTCTTACTAATTTTTATCACCTCTAGTCATTTTGTTTATTAGTGTCACTGCTCACTACTTTGTGCAATAGGCCTGACTTACAATGTAATTTTGAGATAAATACACATCTAGATAGGCTTAGTTCTCTTTTTTTTCTCATTGTGATTTTTGCTACCGTGCCGTTACTCTATGGAATACTGTTTCTGTAGAAATCAAAGATGCTACAAATGTAAAAAATAGTATTTAAAGAATTATTTTAATTAAAATGTTAAAAATTCAATTTTTATAGGTTTCCAATGATTTACATTTAATAATATCATGATAATTCATATTATACTCTAATTTGTTATTATCATTTACCTGACTAAAGAATAAAGATATATGGGCGATACAAACTTTGATCACTTTACACCCATAGGTCTGTAAATTGATTGTTTTAATAATGTTTAATACTAGGCCGCTTCGCGAACACTTTTTTTAGTCGCATTGATGGATGAGCTTTTATGTAAGTTTTTAGTTTGCGTGGGATCTCTTTACTTTTGCAAGTGCTTTTTGAACGCATTGTAGGTGATTGTTGTCAAGTTTTTTTTTAGGCTACTTGTTAATTGTTATTACCCGTATATACCGGTACCTCAAAAAACTTATATTAAAACCTTTATTTCTATGGATTCTGGCTAACTTTTCCAACTTTTTCTTTCAAAAGGTACTATACCCTATCACCATAACCTTAATGTCCATGTAAAATATGAACGTTGTAGCCCCACCCGTTTGGTCAGAATTGGCCCAAATGTCACGAAAATGTCGCATTTAAAACTGAAAAAAATCTTTTAAGTACCATACAATATTCATGAGAAATATTTCTTCGATTTTCATCATCATCATCATCATTCATCATCATCAAGATCGCATAATATACCGTTTGCCCGGTAGAGAGCAAACAAACAGACGAAAAAAATCGCCCAAGCTAATTTTTTGGGGGTCAGTGAAATTGAAGTCTTCGCTTTGCTTTGCTCATCCTTTTATAGTATATTATTTTTGTACTGTAGGTCTTTATTGCATGTGGTAGGCTACCTACTGAAATAAGTAGGCTTAGCATAGTCCTAAATGCAATGCATTGCGGACTATTTATGTAAATACATAGCTATCTGGGTCATTCTCATATTTATTGCACATTTCAAGACTAAAATTTTATAAATTAATTTTGAAAATAAGATACTCAGATATTTATTTTTATATTAATATGTTTGTTTTATTTGTAATCACATATATGTGGTCAATTAACATTTGGATTATTTTAGCACTTTCTGGCTTTTATCTAGTGGATGGAACTGAAAAGTGTCCATTCCGTGACAGGAAAATGAAGGTTTATATTTAATGTTTATTATTGTCAATGTTTCCATTTGGCATTGTAAAATGATTAAGAAGTAACATAACTATATTATGCCTTAAAAAACTTAAGATTATTTATATTGTTATATCATGATTCTGAAGTCATTCTTACAAATTGTGTATAATTTTGTTACTTAGCAACACTTACTTTAAATTTCAGAAAACACAGATCTAATTAAGATGATAAAATCAAATAGAGTTAATTACTTGAGATGCATTGCATAGTATGTAATGATCGAAATAATTAAAAAGTAGTAACATTATAAGATATTTGAACTTTCCGTGACGTTAGGAAAGGACACTAACGTTACGCAAATCATATATGAACAATGTAAAGTTACTGACATTCAAAAACGTCCACAACAAATGTAAATTAATAGTAGATACGGTTTGCTACTAGGAATTATCTTTGGATTTGGTAAAAAACGGAAACGACACTGACGTTACGGAAAGGACAAAATTGTTACGGAATGGACATAGTTATCATAATTGAACAATGTACTGTAGCTAGTGACACTCAAAAACATCCATAACTGATGGAAATGAGCATGTGTACATGTTAGGAGACTGATGAACATTGTGTTGTGAATAGAAAACTGACTTTAATGACTGAATGTCCTTTCCGTAACAAAATAATGTTCCCGGAAAGGAATTCTTAGCTAAAAAAGATTTTTATCCACAAGTAAACATGTTTTGTATGTTTTCTTATTTGAAACTTAGTTAAAATACTTAAAAGTAGTTTACAATAAAGTTTATATAATTAAGTGTACTTATTTAACTGTACTAACATGCGTTACGGAAAGGACAAACTATTTTCCAACCATCTGCATAGCACATTCTTAGCACTGGGAAGTTGGCTTCAAATAAAAGAACATGGTCTGACCTCAACATAACAAAACCAAAACCCTACGTGGAATTAAACAAGATAGCCAACCATGATATTTACAAAATATTTGAAGAAAAATAAGCCAGTTATGGAATGAACAGATGCTTAGGGACGAACTCAAAGTGAGATAAAATGTTGAAATTATGTATATCTTGAAGTTTTTTTTTATACTGATTTAATGATACTAATTTTATTACATACTTTATTGGAATTATTACTGTTAGTATGTTTTCCTTGTTTCAAAGTCTTGTGAATTTGTTTAAAGGTGAAGCAATATTTCATGCACCTCAATGTACAAAAGTCTTAAATTTTTGGCTAAATTATTGCATTTGAAAATTATAAACTATTGCACATTATACACAATTAATCTGTTTAACACAATTGTATAGGTTACATTAGGTATTATTATTTTTACTTGGTAAATTTATTGTCAAAGTCAGGGGACATGGTTTGTGCAATAAATATGAGAATGACCCACCTACGCTTACCAGTACCACCAGTAGTTAATGGTTGCCGGGTGTCGGGGGTATACCACAAAATGATATTACTTACCGGTATTACAAATTGTCTCGCCAAGGCTACTAAATTAATAGTTGGTTTTAGCCATGCACACAATTTCATGAGGTTCAAAGCTAAAATAAATTAATAAAGGTATCTACACTATACGATGCCGGGACTAAACTGATGTGTACCAATTTAAACTTGGACCTAGGCCTACAAACTTCATACACAAAATATGATTAATTTATTACGTACCTCCTAAGGGTAGGGTATAAACACCCCATTTAACGAATTACCGGTACCTGTAGGACTATATTAGATTAAATGTGCAACGATTTTTGACAAATTTGTATTCCACTGAGACTTGAACCCAAAACCTTCACCCTTTTAGTAGGCCCTAGGGTAACTGATAACCTTACCAATGTAGCAAGTGAAATCACATGGCAAACTGTTATTAGTCATAGGCCTACCATTACTTACTGTGCTAGCGGTTGCTATCGTCATGTACACAAGGGCCACAGAACCAATAATAACTAGGAAAACGCTAAAGTCTCGTCGCGTTGTTGAGCGAGCACCGCTACGTGCAACACGACCCGAGTACGACATTCCCATAATGTTGCATACCAATAAGTCTTTAAGGTTTTGACCAATTTAGCTGAAAATTTGTAAAATAGGAGAGAATGTTGTACTTATTGACCCTGCAAAATTTCATAACGATCGGAACATTTTTATTTTTTATTTTTATTTTTTATAACCAACGATCGGATTTTGTTCGAAAACTATAGCCCTACAGCAACCCGTATAGGTGGTATGTACATGTGTGCAAAATTTCAGTTCGATCAGAGAAACGATGCGACCTGTACCGAAGCAGTAAAAAAAAAACAAAAAAACAGACATTCGAGCCATAAGAGTCAAGTGGAGACGCTCGCTACACTCGCTCAATAATTTGATGATAGTTTGCCCTTTAGGTTTGTAGGTCTAAGTGACTAATTTGTCAGGAGCACCGGTAGTTTAAGGAGTTGGCTTTAGCGGGTGTTATGGACACAAACATAGGCCTATTGTTTGTTTTGTTGTTTTGTTAACTTCAAGTTTGTTTCACTTTCAAGTTAGGGACTAGATAATATTTGTTTAAAATGTATACTTGTAATTTAATTAACTTACACCGTTGTGCCAGTCCCAATTTGTTCTTTGTTGATGACCTGACTTAAATTTGCTTCAACTTGTTGGTATGATAATAGAGGGTAGTTTCTAGAAGACCTACTTTTGATAACCGTCAGTCAAAATTTAAATTTGGTTAATGATCAATGTTTGTAAGATCGTTCAATATCGATTACATCCCCTGGCCAATGTAGAAAAGCTTTGCAATAGCTTTCCGTCCAATTCATATCTCGTGTCAGAAAATATAATACAACTCGGAGAACTTTTGAAGACTAAAGTATTACTACCTACGAAAGTTATAAACTCTACCCAGTCAGTATTTAGGCCTAATATTCTTAGATCTTTTTGAAAGAGAAAAGTTTAGTATGTTAAACAATTTATGAATTTATCAGTTATAATCGATTAATTATGTAATTTTATATCGATTATCCATTAGCAAATAACACTAGTTTATTTATTTTATTTATCTTTATTCACCAAAATGAGCATAAGCTCTTCACAATGGCAAGACATAATTAACATACTATAGCATATTTAGTATCTAGGCTAAGTAGAAGGCTACATACACGTGATGGAATAGGGCCTATCGCAACTATAATTTATAACACAAGCTACTAGATTATCTATTTATTAGTGTTTGGATATGCAATCTAAGCAAGATTAGGCCTAAAATATGAATAATGTTAAGATTTTATTAACTAGATTATAATAGAATATAATTTATAGACTAAAAGTAACAACATTGAAAGTAGCAAATTTTTACATGAAGCAAATAGCTTAGCTTAAATTATAGTTTATGTCAGCAAATCAATTTACTCAAAGCAGTCTCCCAGTTCATTTAGTAGTAGATTATTTTTTACTTGAACATATTGTAGACTAAGGAAGCTTGTTGTAGAGGGCAAACGCTTGGTGGTTTATATTAGTACGACCAAACTTACTGGTATTGACGTTGTCTATAAAAAGATTATTCTTTGTGCGAGTATTGTGTGAATGTTTATTCTTATTGAGTAGGCCTTGGTAATGTAGATTTGTCATCGAGTTATTAATCATATTGTGTATTGAGTGAGGTGTTTATTAATAAGTTTGAGAAGTAGAATGTTATGAGTCTTGTACATGTCTGCACGATGCGTTGCCCTTGGATAGTTGAAGGTATTTCGGATGGCTCTATTCTGTAATACACACAAGTGCTTCAATTTTGTTTTGCTCGCAGTGGCCCACATAATTTTTAGATAAAACAGGTGACTGTGGATAAAAGAGTAGTAGAGATTCTTGAGAGTGGACTGGCAAATTACCATAGAGATTCTTTTTAGAATTGATGTCATATTGGATATTTTTTTCGGAACAATAGTCAATGTGGTTTTCCCCACGATAGGCGATCATCCAGCATCAACCCCAGGTACTTGACAGTGGAAACTTGTTTAATTGGAGTATTATTGACTGCCAAGTGCAGATACAAATTTTTGTATTTTTTAAATTATTAGTCTTAAATAACTTGTACCGGGTAGTTAGTTGGATGAGCGAAGCGAAGACTTCAATTTCACTGACCCCCCAAAAAATTTAGCTCGGGTGTTTGTTTGTTTGTTAGTTTTTTGTTTTTCTGTCTGTTTGTTCGCTCTCTACCGGGCAAAAGGCATATGCGATCTTGATGAAAATTTGACAGGACCTTCGAAATCTCTGAACTTAGACTTGCTACGTTTTTGGGTACAATCGAAGAAATATTCTCATGAATCGTACTTTTACGATTTCTTATGAATATCGTACTTTTACGATTTTTTCGATTTTTAGTGCGATATTTTCGTGACATTTTGGCCGATTCTGACCAAACGGGTGGGGCTACAACGTTCATATTTCACATGGACATTAAGGTAATGGTGATGTAGTACCTTTTGAAAGAAAAAGTTGAAAAAGTTAGCCAGAATCTATAGAAATAAAGCTTTTAATATAAGTTTTTTGATTTTTGTGCGATATTTTCGTGCCATTTGGGACAATTGTGACCAAACGGTGGGCACAACGTTCATATTATCATGGACAAAGGTATGTGATGTAGAGACTTTCGAAAGAAAAAATTGAAAAAGTTAGCCAGAATCCAGAATTAAAGTTTTATTATAAGTTTTTTGAGAAATATTACAATTGACAGGAAACAATAGAAATGACAACAATCACCTACAATGCTAGGCAACAAAACAAAGCACTTGCAAAAGTAAAGATATCCCACGCAAACTAAAAACTTTAAAAGCTCATCCATCAACGCGGCGGGACTTTAGCGTTTTCCTAGTTTTTTATTTGTTTAATGAGAGCTTATTCAATCCGAGCCATTCGGCAAAGATGTTAATGTCAAATTGCATCATCGTGGCTTGGCTCTGAAAACACGAAGCAAAGTCTGAAGAATGAAAAATTTCATTGATAATGTAGCAATACAAAAAATACTGTACGAAAACTGCAAAGGGTGATGGGGTCGTCGTAGTCGTTCTATCAAAATTTTCTTATTTGTGCAAAAATTGATTTTGGAGAAGAAAAACAAAGAATGGTATCTAAGTAGGCATACTATAAATAATGTGTGGCTTAAATCGCCGAAATTGAATATAAACGATGTTTATTGTTAACGTTCTCATCTCACATTCGCGTTGACTGACCCGGCACCTCCACTATTTGTAAAAGTCGGGACGAATTTACTATAGTCTACCCGGCACATCCACCATAACAATTAATTAAGCACCGAAATCTGAAGAAATATATCAATTTATCTTTGGCTTTGGCATACATTCCCAAACATTCCTATATCTCATTTTTATTAAATTTCAATATGGATTCCTAATATCGATATTGAAAACGTTCCCAGATATTGATATCTTTGGCCAGACCTAGTTTTTAATGTCATGTCATAAAAAAAAACTTGATAAGTTGAGTCATAACATTTGTTTTGTAACCTGTTGGAAAAGATTGAAAGTCTGGCCAGTCCGTCAAGACTCGAGTAGACAACCTTTCACTCAGGCTGCATCATACTGATGTAGTTTTAACCTGTTCGGGTGTGCTGCTCCCTTTCTGCGTTATCACTTTAAAAAATTAGCTTGTAGTTACTCCGCATATTGCTAAAAGTTAACCTTTTTATTATTCGATTGCGATTATTGATGGATAGTTTGGTCAAATGAGTTACTCCAGGGTTGGCGTCTGACTTTATCTATCTTGGCCACAACATTGCAACTTTTTGAAAATATAAGATAAGATAAAAGATTTAAACTTTTAAAATTCTTCTGTGAAGTTAAAATTTTGTTCAAAGAGTTACAGGCCGGGCTTTCGTTAAGCTTACCCTGTTTGTTGATAACTATTTTCAAATTTATTGAATTGTTTATTTAACTTAACATCTTATGATGCTTGTGTCACGAAACATTGTGCTTTTCTTTAGCGATTCCGCGTCTCTGACTGGATCTAGGACTAGTATTGAAATGAAGCATGGACGTGATAACACTATTATAGCCTACCCTTGCTTTTGTTTCTCTACTTAACATTTACGAAATAATTGTTAGCTATTTGAATTAAATTTTACAATTAATAATACCGTACATTAATTAATACCTTATGCCTACAGTTGCAGCTTAATCCCCTAGATGTCTGTTCACTAAGTTTTGATCCAGCATGCACCTAGCTAGAAAAGCGAGTCTAATTATGTGACCGGAGTGAGTTTGCAGACACCGGAAATTGAGTTATTATTTATAAGAGTTGTAGGCCTATACAAGGTGTTTAAAGGTCTCCTGTTCTGCTGGTTATATCATTGCAATCCACGGGGACTGACTGCCTGCTGTGAACTGGCAATCATCGAGTCATTACGTTTTTGATCGACTTTATTATTTGTTTGTATGACATGTAGTCGTCTATGTTGTATCTTGTTTCCGGACAAATGAGTGAGAGTACTACCTGAGATAGGTGACAAGTTTGTAGTCGTCATTAGGGTCATGACGTCAGGAAAGTGTGGCGATTACGAAATTAAATTAGGATGTGTTTAACTTTCGGTTTTGTTTGGTATTGACGAGTGTGTAGGCCTACTGTACTTTACGCGAGATGTTTTCTTTTAAGTGCTTACCTTTGTATGAATTGAGTAACAACAAGCACAACTAGCTAGTAATTTGTTTATAGTTTCAATGTATTGTGTTGCGTTTTGTCTGGCGTATAGTGTAGACAGACCATCAGGTGCGTAGGAACGTTTTGAAAGTTAGGGGGGGGGGCAAGCCCATTAGCTGATTTTGTGGGCGGTAGCTGGGGTCTGGGGCGAAGCCCCAGCCGCGGAAGGCTTTTTCGACGAAGGCGAAACAAATTTTCACCTGCATACTACAGTTATTTCGTCATATTTTAACTGCACTCGGACTCTGTAAACGACGTTTTACTGCAACTATCTGCGATCAAAAAACTAGAAAATGAACGTGAACTGGCCCATTTTAGTAAATTTCAATATAATTTTTTATGCATACAGGTATACATATATTCGTTTTACCAAGGTGACTAACGAATTGTATAAGTGTAAGTGCTGTTTCCTACTTAAATTTTGGGATTAATATTTAACCCACGTTAGTTTTGCCCCCCCCCCTCCCCCCCGGTTCCTACGCCACTGCAGACCAAGCAATGATTCACAGTGCTACTCGGCGGTTGAAGCGCTCATCACCTGTCGCTTCTCGGAAGCTGCGTCCGTGAGTCGTCACTTCTAACAGTCGCATCGCGCAACACCAGGAAAAGAAAAGTCACTTTGGCGATGTTGCGCCTAGAGTATCAGACCGAGAAGTGTTTTACACAGAGTCGAGTTGTGATTGTGTATTGTGTAAAGCGAGCGGTGGGACCTGGGATTCAGGCGCACAATCGCACGCTTCCGCAAAGACCGATTACTGCAATAAATTTGCTGCGGAGTCTGAAACGAAATTCAACTTTCGACTATCATATATCAAGTGTTGAACGAGTTCACAGATTTCAACTGTTAACGCATCCGAGATAGTCTCGAATCCCGTCCATGTGACTTGGAATCTGAATGCCCGGCGTAGGCACGTACACAACATACCTCTCCTCTCGGGCTATCATAGAGCTACCAGATAGGTGCTTGATTACTTCTTAATCATCAATTATCATTTTGGGAAGTAAATTAGGAATTTTTAGCTGTAGGAAGTTAAAGAAATACTATTTGGAAATTTATTTTAGTACATTTTAAATCAATCTATTTGTAAATTATTGAATTTTTAATGAAAATTATCAAATATGTTGGAGCAGGCGCGTAGGAACGTTTTGAAAGTTTGGGGGGGGGGGGGCAAATCTATTAACAGATTTTTTTGGACCATATTACATTTTTTCGTCATGTTTTAACTGCACTCGGACTCTGTAAACGATGTTTTACAGCAACTATCTACGATTTAAAAACTCAAAAAATGAACGTGAAGTGGTCCATTTTAGTAATTTTCAACCTAATTTTTTATGTAATGACGAAGCACACTTGCAAACATATTCGTTTTACCAGGTGACTGTCGAATTGTATAAGTGTATGTGCATATTTACTACGGAAATCCTGGGATTAATATTTAACTCACATTAGTTTTGCCCCCCACCCCCTGGGCCAAACTTGAGGGGCGATGCCTCCCCTGCCCCCCCCCCGGTTCCTACGCCACTGCTTGGTGCAACTTTTCTTTCTTTGTGTTGTATGTGTCTTATGCAATTAGTTTTCCTAAACAATATAAATCCGATTTGCTGAAATGCTCGCGGAAGAATTTTATAGGTTGTGCTTACTCATAGCCTATTGTTGATTTTAAATAATTAAAATCGGGGAAAAACAGATTTAAATACATTATTTGGAAAATGTAATGTTATACAGTTTTAGAGGCTAACCGCGATTGGAAATGTGGAATAATGACCATCCAGGATGTGTTAGCTGTAGGCCTGAAGGTTATACCTACGAACATAATGGAAATGAGCAAATAATGACTCGAGTGGTTTCCAACCCAATCCGCGAATGATGATTGTGATTGTAATGGTGGGTGGGACTGGGTGCAAACCATCGACCTCTGCATTCAACTCTCGTATCATGCGATACCCAGATTAACACATCATCTTTCCCGGTACATTTCCATAAACACTGACTATTGTATACCGACTAAAACAACACACACACAGTGGCGGAACTTCGTTTCATTTGCCCGCCTGCAAAATTTCTATTGCCCCCCCCCCCCCCCTAACAGATACATACATATATACATTGGCTAAGTGTTCAATTCAGGCTTTTCATTCGGGGGGGGGGGGGGGTTGGGGGGCATTCCTCCAACAATAGCGCTGCAGGTGAAAATTTTGAAAATCAGGTTTTTAGAGTGCGTTTGGTGCGTTTTAGAAAAAAAGATGTGGGCTGAATGCAATACCAAAATAATGTAGTTTTTGAGAGTTGTTGTGTTGTGGACGCTAAAAGTTCCTAAATACCCGCTAGATTTCATCTTCAAACCACTAGATTCACAAAACTGATTTTTTAAACGGGGCCCCCTAAACGGCCTGGGCCCGCCCGCAGTTGCGGGCCCTGCGGGCGCCTAGTTACGCCACTGCACACACAACAAAGTTATTACCCGTTATACCTACTCCATGCTGGGGTGTAATTGTGTCAAGCCATAAATAAAGGACAATTTAAAGAATTTAATTGAGATATAATTTTTCCTAATTTTCTTACGTGTTGTAACGGTGAGTAATTTGGGAGGAAATACGTAATATTGACAAGATAACAATTACCTGAAATTGTTTTATTGCACGTTTATAATTGTAGTTTGTTGTCCAGCATTATTCTGCAACCGTACACTAACTAGTACACGCTTGCCGAGCAAGTAAATACACACCGCAGAAGAACGAGGCGCTTGCCAACAACAATACCATACTTGAGACAAGTCAATGCACGTCATTGGTTGTTAGTTGGTGCAAGGGGTAGGCCTAGGCCTACATCCGACTCAATTTGCCATCGATTTAAATAGAAAATAAACTTACACGAAGTTTCGATACTGGCATCGCAAGGTTACATTTCCACTCTTAGCAATCACCTTTAATAATGTTAAAACATAAACATTATTTTTCATGTAGGTATTTGTATCTTTGAAAATAATTTTTATTCTGTTCTTGTAGCAATTGTTTCTGTACGACACTTTAGTATTTTGCTTTTCTTATAGAAACTAACTAATAGTTATCAACTTCGGTTATAGTTTGTAACTGACAACCTTCAGTCAGGATTGCCCGTAGCCTACCTACTAGCTGGTATCACGAACGAATGCGGTGCCATATGGACCCATAATGTTTTAAAATTTTAATCTTGGTAAATAATAGTTTTTAAAAATTTGTCCCAATTTTTGGGGGGTAAATAATAAATAAATACATTTCCACGGCCCCATTCTAATAGGACAAAAAGTGAATTTTTTTTAGAGAAGATTGAAAATACACATCTTCATAAAAGGCTAAAACATGGTGAAAAAACTGGTTTGTCCCGGAAATGTAATAAATTTCTAGTGTTGCTATTATTTTAGATATTGGTACCAAAAATTTAAAATAATATGCCA
Source organism: Sweltsa coloradensis (assembly GCA_024449915.1). Taxonomy (NCBI): domain Eukaryota; kingdom Metazoa; phylum Arthropoda; class Insecta; order Plecoptera; family Chloroperlidae; genus Sweltsa; species Sweltsa coloradensis. The sequence goes on along the minus strand of JAMZAV010001642.1, from coordinate 97,146 downwards.
AAAAAATGTATTTTTAGGAATGTATTTCAAATTTGAATTTTTACTAAAAATGAAGCTTCAATTAAAATGACAAAATTGAAAAATTCCCAACATTCATTTAAAAATACTAAATTTTTGGGGAAACCATTACAAATCTTATATTTCTTTTATAAATTTGAATTAATTGCTTAAAATGACTTAATTAAGACCAATTAAACTTGGTTGTAAAAGGGTAAGCGACAGCCGTATTAATTTTTGAAGTGCATTGGAATATGCAGAAGTAAACTGAACAAGCCATTCTTAGAAAGATTGTATTGTACTATATCTTTTAGTTGGACACATTGATGTTTTCTTCTGTTTGTCTGCTTATTACATTCTATACAACTAAGAAGAGATGTACACTCGAGGATTGACACTTCCCTTGGATTGCAATGATTGATTTAATTTAAAGTACCCAAAACACTTTTATTTTTACATTGGGTTCCATTAACTTTATTTATTTTAAAAAGTGGAGCATTTCTAACTCCACAAGTTGAAATAAAAGTTAAATATGTAATCGTTAGATAAAAAATTTCAATACTCGTCTTAGAAATTAGTATAGAGTGTGATTAGCAGCCTAACAAACACAGCTTGTATTTTACCTCTTCTATAAGAACAAGACTAGTGTTCGTCTATCTGGGAATTACCAACGTTAGAAGGAACGGGGTTTCCCTTCTAGTTGTGAGAGGCGCCACCATCATCAAGAAAACATTAGCAAAGTGAAACTATTTCTAGTTGTTTTCTTATTATTTATTGAATAATTTCAAATCTAAAAAGTACACACACTTTGAAGCTGTTGATTTGTAATTGAATAAATTATATTCTCGCGTTATCTCTTGTAAGAACATCATGGAGTAAGATGATATCGCCTCGAGCTCTCTGAGTTTGCGATCTCTTCACGAACGACCTTGCCTTGACCAGTGACCACTAGTTCTTCTTCTTCTTGTGTGAAAGGTTTGGAATGCAGAGAGAAAGGGCTGCACTAAATACTCGATTCTGGTCCGTGATGCAATCCAAGATGAGCAGAGCCTAGGCTGGCTTAGTTCCCATTAGAAAGTAAGTGTGTGTGGCTGTAGTCGTCAAGGATGCAATACTTAGTTTGCGCTTGATAATTAGAACATCTTGCCATAGTACTGGGTGAGACACTTTCTCCCAGCTGGCTAGCTGGCCATCATCACATGATAAATTGAATGGGAAGAGATTGCGTTTTTCTTCTTAATCAAACACTTTCACGAGAAGTTTCAGTATCGTCTCGGAAGCAACTCATGCCAACTTCAATAAATCAAAACTTAAAAGTTGGACCGTTCGTAATGATTACACTAATTAATTTTAGATGTTCTTCCGGATTTGTATATATGTTTTCTAAAATTTGCATTACACGATCTAGCAGTGAATCAAATGAAAAACTCGCCCCAGCCCACGCTAATATTGACTATCTCAGTGGGCACACGGCCAGTGTTGTAGTTGTAGCGCCGTTTAATTTGCATGAATGATTGAGAGTTGTTGCATGATTTGTAAGCAAACAATCGTTACCCTCCATGCATTTCACCAACGTTGTGTGTGTACTGGACTGGCAAACGGAAAGATGCTGTTGTTGGTCACTGCGTCACTTGTTCGACAAGTACGTGTTGTAAAATGTAAACGATACAGATCAATCGTCTTCTCTCCTTCGACATTACCTAGGTGAAGACACCTTCAACATGCGCTATTCTGCATGGTGGAAAAGAATTAAAAAGAACACGTAAAACTCTTTTACTCGTTTACTTACTAACCCATAGCGACTTTCCATGTTTGAGAAATCAAGTTTTTCTAACATCCTTCACTAAGTCTTTGAATTATATATTCATTATATTTCAATTACGTGCGAAACAGTTGCGTTCATAAGTTGGAGGGTGGGTATACCTCTCCTTTCCTCCTATATCTTTCATTTCGGAGAGCTCCGATTGCGTTTTGAAGACCAAGATTTACATTTAACTGAAAAGCACGATTGTTTTTGTTGCTGTGTCTTCTTTGATGCAATTATGACAATCGTGACGATGTGCGGATATGGATAAAGCATACGAAATGCTTCCCCTTTTGCCAGATTCGAACCCTACTTGACAATTGATTGAAAAATGAAAAAAAATGTGTGGCTCGTTGGTCCTGTTGTTAGCGTATCTGCTTCCAATGCAGAAGGTCCAGGGTACGATTCCCGCCAATGTCAGAAGTTTTTTATCTTATGATTTGGACTTAAGTCCATCAGTTCGTGAATTTGGAGTTTGTAAACGGTGACTTTGGAGCCGTCTTAGCAACGAAGCACATAATAAATTCAGAGTTGTTCTGAATCGGCCTTGTTGATTCTGGCGTTGATTCGCGGGTGTTCGCACTGTCCATACCACTGATTGCTATATTTCCTATTAAAAATATCGATCTTTGGTTGGTTATCGCTCACTCGTCGATTGCGTCGGGGCCTACAGGGTAGGCTTAGTCGCTTTGATTTACTGCCCCCCACTGAAAATCAGTTATATAACTGAGTGGGTAGACTCTATAAATACAATTTTTTTTCATTTAATAATTTCCGACCATCCAGACACCTGGGGTTGTAACTGAATGCGGAGTCGATTCTGTAATGTAAACTTAACTGGTATCGTAATATCTCCTCTTGTAGACCAAGGATATTTACGATTTTTTTCGTAACAAACTTTGAGGCAATGCTAAGTGCGGCCCACCCCCTAAACTCAAAATATTATTGTTAATTACTATTTTCCGATTTTTAGGACCAGTCACTGAACCGATTTCAAAACAAAATATTGATTGATTGATTGATTGATTGGATATTGCTTAACGTCTTATATTTATGCAACTTGGCTAATCGAGACGAAGGGAGGGACGTAAGGGAGACGTGGGGGGACAAGGGGTGGACAGGCCTGTGCTGGTCAGAACCAGCCACAAGCGTATGGGGAGGGCAGGGGTTCCCCCACGTCGTGGTCGTCTCCGTCTGTGTCATCATCCGTCCATGTTGTCATTGTCTTCGCCGTCGGGGAGGTAGTCAAAGGGAAGGGAAAAGTTCCCCGACGACGACCCAGAGCTCGCCATTAGTTTCAGGGAGAAAAACTCCCCTAATCACGGACCAAACCACGAGAAGGTTGCGAGTTGGAATTTGATGGCCCAACAATATATATATTTGAAAATCGCATAAAAACGAAGTGCGTACCGGTTTAAAAATAAATTCTAAGCCAACAGGTAAAAAGTTGTTGAACGAGTGAGCGTAGCGAACGTAGTGATTTCCATTCGACTTAAACGGCCCTAATTGTTTTTCTGCGTGCGTGCGTGTGTGTGTTTGTGTACGTTGAAAATCAGCCGAATCGCTGAACAGATTGCACAGACATCCGGTACGAGTTTATTGAGAACTGCTAACAAAATCAGCAAGATTCATTGCGATTTAAACCTACAAGAAATGATAAACTGAAAAATAGACATCCAATGTTTAGGAATTATTTTAACGACAATGTTTTAGATTTTGAAAAGATATTTTTGTTTGTTTTTCGCCTGGCCGTGTAATGCCGTGCCCATGCAAGGTCTGTCGAATGTTGGACGTCAAGGTACCCCCAAATTCCGCTCGTAGATTGAGTAAACCTTGCAATATTTTCACGTATTTCGTACTGGCTATGTTTACCATAGTAGGCCCTATTGCCACAGATGATGGACTACACTGCGTTTATGAATTTCAAAACATGTTTAATTATTTTTTTAATACAATCTAGAAATAAAATCTTTCCCGACCAGGGGATTGAACCCACGTCTCCCACATTTCGGCTACAAGGGCGCTTTAGCCAACTAGACTAGGAAAACGCCAAAGTCGTAGTTAGACGAGTGAGCGAGTCATGTGGTGAGTACCACGGAACATTTGCATTTAAGTTTGATAATTATATTCGTATAAATAATAGGGTATTGGTGGAAATCACTGTGCCGGAGGTTGCTGTTGTTGGCAGTCTTCAACTGAATATTCCGTGTGACTGCCGGGTCTTGCTTAATGGTAGATTGTTGGTCCGGGAGTTGTGTAAAAGTTTAGGCCATAGTTTAGGCCAAAATGCTCCACTGTAGCCTATGATAGGCTATAGGGAGGCCTAAGGTAAGAGGAAGAAAAGAAATGTTACCGGGTACTCAACACATGGCTCACTCACTCGTCCAACAACGACTTTGGCGTTTCCCTAGTTTAAAAAATAATCTTTTTTGGGGGGATGTGTAAATCCGGGCCTCATTTAGCATTGCCCCAAAGTTTGTTTAAAAAACCTCTTAAATATCCTTGGTTTGGTCTTCAAGAGGAGATACTATACTATACCAGTTTGCATGTTATAATCCACTTCCGCCATGCTGCGATTCGAACCAGTTATCTTTCAAGTTTCAACTAATTCCAGTGAGCTAGCCCAGCCGCTTTGTCGGTATTCCTCAATCTGTATACCGGTACTCTCATATTTTGATGCGTAACATGGTAATTTCATTAATTTATATTTAGGTGGGGGAAGACACCTTTTCACTTTTCTAAATAAACTACGCAACGGTGAAATGATCGAGACATCATCATGCAAGAACCACATTCTGTCTGTATGCCGGTACTTTTACCTGCGTATTGTGTGTGATACGCACACTTGGTACGGTGTGAGAAACGGCGTCTACTCTACTGTGATTATCAGAGGAGATAATGGAAGCTGTTGGAGCGAGACGCCTGGCATTTATTTACGAGTACAATGCGTGATAATACGTATTGTGCGGTAATTACCTGTAGCCGGCATGATTTCCTGTTTGCTGATGATTTCCTGTTGCTGTTGATTGGTCTGGACCAGTTTGAGTCAGTCAGCCAGACGAAGATGATTTCAGACGTCAAGTTCGATACTGTTCTGTTCTGTGCTGTATAATATAGATGACCGTCAAATATATTTTTGGAAACGCTACAAAGTGTTAAATATTTCACTGAATTAGTGCACGCGTAATTGAATTACTTCTGCGCACTATTCTTACTTTTTGTATCAAAATTTTAATTAAGTTTATCATAATTTTAAAATAAAAGCACACGAATCCAGTCTTGGAAGTTCTCCAAAATAAGGAACTTCGACAAGTTAAGTTGCTTTGTCAATTGTCAAAAAAGGTTAAATGTTCTCGTTTCTCTTAAAAATAGGAATATGCCAAGTTCTTCTAAAATCACTTTGTACCTTAAGTTCATATTCTTAAAACATCTTTGAAAATTACCCGACGACATGAATTCTAAATAAGTAGGGCCTACCTGTTCATACTCGGAAGAGTAATACGTCCGAAACAGCAGGCTCATTTCAAAATTGAAATAATTTGTTCCTTTTTTAAGTGTAGTTAGTAGGGATGCTAATTGAGTTGGTAATTAAAATCTTTACTTCTGAATTCGTGGGCATTTCGACAGCGTTAGGAACTTTTCCGTTTGTTCCAAGTTCCCACAAAATAGTATCTTTTTGAACTACCCCAAGACTGAAGTCAGCCCCATACACAAATCGAATGCTAGTAACTATAGGCTTACATGCTACACTAGGCTTGGTTTAAAAATTAGGGTGTTATTCAAAATCAAAATACCTTTTTCACGTAAATATCTCTTTTGGTGATGATGGTATAGTGATGATGATAATGCTCCTCTTAGTCTCTAAGCTGGACTGTGGGTATAATACTATGGTTAATAATTATCAAGCGGGTATTAACACCGGGGTTCGAACCAACCATAGTTTACCAGGCCACTACGTAACACTGGCACGAAGTCTATCCCTGTTGAAGCGTTCCACCAAACTGAACGGCGCGCTGCAGACTATATTATCCAGTCTACCTTCGTGGGAAGTGGATGATCTTTTTGAAAGTTTATTAATGTCTTTATTTATGAGTGACCGTTGTACCCTTTGACCTCAAGGCTAAATGTACGAACATGGCTCATCAGTCATTCCATTAATTCTACTTATAGCTGCAATCTAGTTTAGAAGGGCATGCACTGATCTGATACAATAGGTTGGATGATATTAGTTTTCAACGCTTGTAGCCCTACCTGCGTGTTATTCTGCTGAAACTGGTACCCCAGTAAACTCGTTACTTCAGTAGGCTATAGTTATCTACATTTCTCGCACCACTGGTTTTAATGTGATCTCACAGAATTAAGCGTTTTAGTAGTGGGAATGAGTTATATTATTACGTGTGTTTTTTCTACGAGCTTCATTGGATGAGCGTAGCGAGCGAAGCGAAGATTCCATTTCACTACACTGGAGAAAAAAATCCGGAATGTTTTTTTTTGTTTGTATTTTTGTGTGTTTGTTAACACGATTCCGGCTAAACCGATACTCCAATTGCGATGAAATTTTATGGAGGCCTTTGAAATCTCTGAACTTAGAACTGCACGGTTCGAAAATCGATCGAAAAATTATTTCTCACGAAAATCGCAATTTTACGATTTTTTTCGATTTAAAAAAAAATTCTTCGACTTATAACACCTACATGCTTTATTCGATTGTAATGATTTTTTCACACAACCTTAATTGTATGAATTAATATATTCGTGTGAAATTTGAGCGCAATCGAAAAATTATTTTTTTAAGAAAATCGCAATTTTACGATTTTTTAAATTTTTAAAACATTTTTCGACGAATAACACCTACATGCTTTATCCGATTATAATGATTTTTTCAAAGAACATTACTGTTATGAATTAATGTAGGGCCTATTCGTGTGAAATTTGAGAGCAATCAAACAATTATTTCTCTTAATAATTGCAATTTTACGATTTTGCTATGATTGCTGCGATAATGCTAAGGCTTTTACAATTTTTAGATTAAAAACAATACATCTAAACATTGACCAGACGATTTTATAATTTTAGTTTTTTTGATAAATATGATTTTTTTCCTTCGCTTTGTTGGAAAATGTATGTTTTTTGTAACAAATCTATATTTCCATATTTTAATTAAAATATACTATAAATAAATACATATAGTATACTATTAAAAATCTAAAAATACTATAAATCTCATCAAAAAAGTGTCTGGTGAATTTGTCAGAATAATACTTTTGAGCACATTAAAGAAGAAATTATCCTTTTATCTTAAAAACTGTAGAAGAAATAGGAAAAAATGTTAGCAAATGTGGTTCAGTTTATTTATTTTACATGAATTCACTGGGCCTTTATAACCTGTTAATCTAGGCTTCTTTATAATTGACTAAAATTGTTAGGAATGACACTCTATACTGCCTAGATTAAAGGCCTTATATCAGTTCGGTAGCCATTTTCCCATGCAAATAGATGAGCTCAAAAAATTCATTTAATGCTTTTAGCATTATATCAGCATAAAATAAATGTATGTAGTCAATAAATAAAAAAGTAAACTTAAAAAACAATTAAAACAATAATAATGCAAAAATGCTGCGTTTTCATACATTTTTCATACATTTTCAGTGTAAAAAATTACGCTCATCCAACAACGCGCCTGAAAAAGCGTTTGCCAAGCTTCCTAGTGATAATGTATGATGTAGTATGTTATTATCTTAATCACGGCGTAATGGACAGTTTTCTCTTTCACTCTTGATGCATTTCACGAAGAAACTGCATCTGGATGTCTCATTTCATATTTTCTATTGTGATGGGATGGTTGTGTGACGCGCTCTATCACACCAAGTACCCTGGAAGAAGGTCGTATTGTTATTCATACATCGCTTCAAGATACTAGATTGCCAGTGAGAAGAAACACGAAAGCTCTGAACTTTGCCCGTGATAAGCTCAACTTGAACATTTATCATTTATGATGCTAAGTTAAAGCTTTTCCCCATTAAATATGTACAGATTCTAACTTTGCCTAATGCGCCGTTCAATTTCTCCCATCCCTTTGCTTGAGAAATTTTAATAGCCCCGCATGCAGTCTCCCACCATTGCTTGCTAGGAGGGGGGGCCTACTACGTGCTCACTCGATCAGCGCTAGTATTTATACGTGGGAGAGGACTCACAAACTCCTGAGTGCAGTACTTTAGTACTTTTCCAATTCCATGCATCGAAATCAACATATTTTGTTTTAGGTTTTCCCCTGTGATGGATTACAATCTTCTTATTTCTCGTGCATAGCCATTTAAAAAAATATACTTATCATTTTCTTCCTGCGAGCCTCAAAGTCCATAAGAGTTGTTTATTTTTGGTCGATGTAGGCCTATACATAATTTGTGTGATCAAACGGTTCCATAACTTTATATTAAAAAAAACGTGGATATACATCACCACATTTCTCATTTCTGAATATACGCAGAAATGGTGCGGTCTTCTAAGTCCCTGTCTCCTAAGCCCATGAACCTGTTATCATCTTCTAAGCCGTGTAACACAACCGTCGGTCACAGGGGCTTAGGAGACAGGGACTTAGAAGCCGCCGCCACATTATCATCTTGATTAATAAGAAAATGTAGATGATTGTTCGAAAATAACGAAAGCACATTTTTGAATAGATTTGTAGGTTTTTCAAATAAATTTGATTATAATTGCGAACCTCGGCCAGTCCTACCCAATGCTGTTAATCTGCTTGTTCTGTCAAGGGATGCATTGCATGTGGTGCTGGGAAGGTCTATATGATGCTCGGCATGCAACTGTTAGCTGAATACATGTGCAGTCTGCACGTCTCCAGGAATTATCACTATTATCACGGTGAAAGGGTGAAAGAGCTTGTGTCATTTCAACTCGTAGACAGTTAGTTCTGTTCAGTGTGAACCGTGCACCGCTGGCGGCAGCAGGCGCAGATAACGTCTTGATAAGAATAACACATGTAAATAATAAATATTCACAAATAGATTTGTTCTTTACGGCAGATTTACACATGCCTATGTACTAACATTGCGTCCCGGAAGGCAATTATTTACTATCATGATGGTAATGAAGTTATATACTAAGGCATCCTTAAAATTAGTACTTATTTGATTTCTGGATGGTATTAAATATTATCAATTAGCCAAATAGATAAGCCTAGCTAAAGAAAATGATAAATTTAAAATAATTTTCCGTGGGAAACCTGCCCAGGGTGCAATGCAACCCCTCTGCAGGTGCTTAGCTTAGGTATATTGGAGTCAGGACAATTGTGAAGGGATGTCTGAGGGCTGTTGAAGAGGACGACTCATGAAAACCTCGGAAAAACAGTCAGGATTGCCGGTCTCGACGGGATTTGAACTCGGGACCTCCCGAATCAGAGTCGCGCAAGGCTATTCGACCGCGTTTTTCTATTTTCCCAAATATGCTACCAAGTCAAAATATAGTGAATGGCTTTGAAACCTGGCTCTATAAAATGAAAACTATTTTTTTTTTTAAATTTTCTGATCGGGCACATGGCAAATAATCGCCGCTTCAAAATAATTTCAAACTTCAATTCGCCCTATCAATTATTCAATTTAGATAGTTGTGTTTTTGTGACATTAATTTTCAATTGGTTTACTAGAGGCTAACTGAGAGAAAAATGTTTTTTACAGTTGTATTTCTTGTGAATTTTTTCGTTTGGCGGTACAAATCGGTACAAAATACCGCCAAAACGAAAAATTCGCAGGAAAGACAATGGTAAAAAAATCATTTTTTCTCTCAGTCAGCCGCTAGAAAACCAGTTGAAAGTTAATGTCACAAAAACACAACTATACCTACGTTTGGGCGAATTGAAGTTTGAAATTATTTTGAAGAGGCAATATTTGCCTTGTGCCCGATCAGAAATTAAAATAAAACGATTTTCTAATAGAGCCAGGTTTCAAAGCCATTCACTATATTTTGACTTGGTAGCATATTTGAGAAAATAGAAAAACGCGGTCGAATCAGTATAATAATGACAGTTTCGAATACATTAGAGGATGGCTAATAATGTTGCTGGTTTGCCACACGCCTCTCAAACACACAGCACATGTTGCTGGCGGGTTAGTTTTTTTGGCGATATTGTTTCACGCAATGAACTAGTGAACTATGCAAGTTGTTACCCGCGTTGCAACTTGCAATTCAACGCTCTGTGGAGCCACACACCTTTCCGCCGGGTTCGGGTATGCACATTTTTTACCTGATTCAATTACGTTGAAACCTGTTTACAAATTAGAGCAGAAACAGACTCAGTTTGAATTAGATTAGTTTTATATCCCACCTCACTTCACCAAACCTCTAGTTACTTTAGACGATTAAAACACCAAATACAAAATAGCATTTATAACTTCTTTATATGTAGTGTATTCTCTTCTTACCAGTCTTCACTATCACCATTTTGCCAAACTATATGATCAACTGTATTTCCTATGTTCCTCTTAGAAATGCAGAACAATCAAAAAAGATATTCCTTCACGTAGTCCTTCATTTAATTTCAAATCGAATTCTAAACATGTTACTCTTTTTGTGTCGTGTACCTTTATGTATTGCAAATTTTTGTTCCCAATTTGCATTACAACTAGTATTGATATTTTAGACGATGGATGAGAACATTACAAAATGTGTTTCCTAGTAATAATTTTCGTCATTTTTTCGAGTTTACTTTAGCAATAGTTTTATTTGGCTGATTGAGTATTGATGATATTGTTATTGCATCGCTAGTTTGCTTGTGATTTAGCTTCTTTACAATATCTGCTCATGCGAGGTAGGTTTGATTGTTGAGTGTTGAGCGTCCAGTCGAGCAGAAAGCCTTATAGGTCTCGTCTCACACTTCTACTTGTGACCCATGCAAGTGCAACCACCTGCAATGTTTATCTGGGATGTTTGTACTTGAACTATTTCAATATTGGGTTATATTAGTTTGTTAGTTTTGGTTATATTAGTTTGTTAGTTTTGCACTTTTAGTTCATTTGGAGTTACACAACGAGCTGCATGACTTTATTATAAGTTTTTCTTGCAATTTACAAAAATGTGATGTTCTGAAACGCTTGTGGAAACATTTCAATCGCACGTTTTTAAACACCGATATTCTTTATTTATCATGAAATATTATTTAAAAAAACTGATAAGTTAAAAAAATAAATCGGATCAATACATGATTTTTTAAAATACAAAAAAAAAATCCCACCTTTATGCCTACTTGTAGGTGAGGAGCTATATTCATTCGAACACACTTTATCACTCGGATAAATTAGTAACATGGCTTTTATATGGTTTAATTGATCAGGATATCCAAGGCCACTATAGTTCTACACACATGTATTTATAACTTCTCGGCTGTAGTGTATAGATTGTGTCTTCTTGTTGACCATAGCCTACCTAGTTCGTCGCATATTTCGACAGTAAATATTTTAAATGCTACTTGTTTATTTGTATTGTATTATTGTGTACGATGTGACATTTCAACGCTTCCACATAATAATTTTAAATTGTATTCGACTTCTTTTATTTCTCATCTTATCATCATTTCGATTTCAATTAGGCAGAAACGAGTTTATTGACCTTTCAAATGTAAAACGCTGACCATACATACATACGTCATTGACAATTAACTTATCTTCCCGAAGTTGGTTCGTTGTCTCCTTTCTCCGTGCTATTTTCTCAGTCCAGTAAAGAAGCCACGTACGGTTTCCTCACTGCTCGCGCGGTGAAGTGGTCAACTCATCACATCACGTCTCGGATTGAAATAATAGACAGCAGATTGATTAGCACATGAGTGTATTTAATTATTAAACATTTAGTAATGTACCGCTCATTAGTGTAGAAAGAAGATCCTTCCCATTGGGCAACGGTAGTTACGCAAAAACAATTTACGAAAGCTTGGCTGAAATATAAATCTGTTACGCATTATATATTTGCGTCAGGCACAGGCGTATAAGGTGGACCTATTAACACCAATCCAAGAGTAGGAACTCCTCATGTGTTGTTGGCAGAATATTTCGTTTCGTGAATTGATCTCTAGATTGTCTAGAGGGGGGAGGGGGGATATTCTTTTAATGATGTTCAGCTATGGTCAGTTATTTTTTGGGTCATTGCCAAGTGATAATAAATAATTATGTAATGTTATGCTTGTTTTTTTGTTGTTGTAAATTTCACGTTGAAATGTTAGCTAATTTATTTTGAAGATGTTATATTATTTCTAGTAAAACCTGGTTCTTGGCGATAATCAGCTGGATATTACAACGAGAGTAAGACAATAATAAACTTAGATATGATGTGAAACACTAGAACAAGAAATCACTGAGATTGTCTTTAAAGTTCGTAGTTCGTAAGATACTCTTTCTTTTCCGCCTTCAAACTTTGGACCTACGGATTACAAAGGTTTTTGTCACTTCACCTATTACTCCAAGGTCACAAAATATAATTCTAATACAATTGATTCTCGAATCCGATCCGAGCCTCTAGTTATGTAAAACTAGCACTGGGTTTACGCTATATTTGTTGAATAGGTTACGACCTCTGACACTGTAAATTTAACGACATGATCATAAATCGACATGTCTACAATATATACACATTTTCAAACACATATGGTATTTCTGTTTCCATAAAGTCAGCAGTACATAGTATTTACTTCGCTTATCGAACAATAAATGTTACGCTACATGTATTATGGAAGTCAATCCATAAATTAAAACCAATCTAAGCGGGGTATCGAACCCCGATCCCAATTGCCTATTGGGTGCTTTACCCCTAAACCTGGCCGATAATTTGAAAGTCGAAGAAACATGGCTGGAAAGTTTTCTGAATGAAAGAGGGCCTTACATATAACAGAATAAAAAAAAAATGGGCGGGACATAACCTCACTTTATATCGGATCAGTCAGTATATGTCGTTTATTGACAATCTAGTGTAGCCTGCACATCTAGTGCAAAATTAAATTTTGAGAATCGGTTTTCTACAAGGAAAATAGATTTTTGAAATAACAGTTGGTAGGGCCTATACGAGTACGATTTGTTTGTCAAACGGTACAAAACTAAAAAAAACTCGTATTTGTTTGTACCGTTTGACAAAACATTTGTTTGCTGTTTTATTAAAGGTACTCTTTCATTCAGCCAACTTTCGTGGTTTTGACCCTAGGGTGATTACAAATTTACAATAGCCTTAATAACATCTGGATTGTAGATCTGAATTCGATACCCCTCTGAGATAGATTTTGTAATTCTAGATTGATTTCCATCCAAGGGGATGAGTGCTTCCCGATTAATGAAATTGAAAAACTACATGTTTTATCACGAACACAGACAGTTTGCTTCCGGGCACTAAACGGCGCGTGTACTTCAATTAGCACGCACGCATACTCTACCGGATCAGTCCACATGTCGTTGAGTGCACGTGAGAGAGTGCTGCAATGTCGGGATCCTTCAGAGATTACGGTAGCATACTAGTTCCTCCGCTACGTAATTATTATTAACTAGAAGTATAGTCATTCATTTTATTTTCGTAATAATGTAGGTGTACAAGAGTGTTGCGTCTTGAGTCTCGGCTAGACCAAGTTCACTTCCCATCCCATAGAAATAGAAAAGTTACTACATTCTCTAATTACGTAAACAATGTAGATTCTCTCACAGTATCTCTCTCTGTCTGTCTGTGAGGCTTCGCCACATCCGGCTTGCAAAATATCAATCGCATAAAAACGTTTTGGGAAATGTTTGAGAACTAGGTAGGGCTAGTTGTTCACGTATGAAGAGGGTGTTTCATAATCATCTGCGGGATTCGACCCAGGCACATGTTATTTACTTGTACGGCTATGGTTGCAAGATCCTAGTACCGAAGGTTATTCAATGGCCTTATAAAATATAAATACCAAGTCGTATTCGCGGCTACATAAAATTTAATCGAATTGGTGAAATTTACTAGCTTCCAAATCACAGTTTTGATTTTGAATGGCACCCAGTTATTATAATAATTTTGTCAGGCCTATAATTCTGGGGGATAATATCCCAAAACAAATGAAAAGCGAGTTTATTTGTACAAAGTTAGAGATGTTTGATCGAAATTAATTAATTTCGTAAAATACGTTAATTTTAAGAGCCAATTTTTGGGATTACATCAAAACAATAATTTATTTAGTGATTAAGAAAAATGCAAGTAAATGTTAAGTTTGAATGTTTGTTATACTTCTAGTAAGACCGTGTGGTTAATGTATGCAACGCGTCAGTGCTGTCACTCTGGCCGTGATGAGCGTATAATATACTAACTGAATCACAACCAGTAGACGTTATTGCATTCATTCAAGTCGCTTACATGGAAATCACAGATTTTATCTAGTCGGCTGATAGTAATAATATTGCATTATTTAAATTGCTTAGGCCTGTATTTTCAATCGTTCTACATAACTAATAATCTTACCAATAAACGTTTAGATCGGCACCAAACTTGTAATTTACACGACTCTGTGATAACCCTGCGAATACACGTTGGCCTTGAATTAATTGCGGTGTGCGAAAACACAATTCGAAGATTTAAAAGACGTTTAATATACGTAATTATGTAAGGATATCGTAACGTTGTGTAATGCGAATCTCTCTTAGTTTCAATTCAACCTTCATACAATATGCTTGTTTTAAATTGCTACAATGTCTTCTGGAAGATGTAGGCTATAATCGATTTTATACTCAAGACTATAAGTTAAGTATAGGTACTTATTTTCTTTTTTTATGTTTTCTTTATCTTTTCTTTCTTTTCCCCCCTTCTCCCCCTATTTTATATTTGGTTCATTAATCAGTTTCATTTAATATCTACTTTGAATTTGTCACCCAAATTATTGTGTTATTAATACATAGTTGTAATATTACTATTTCAAACTTTTCTTATCTATAGTTCATGGTTGTGTCTGCATTTATGTAATAAGATTTATTTAGTTGGCCTCCTTTGTGAAACCGTATTAAACTGAATAGGATAGACGCTAAATAATTAATTAAATAATTACACAAATAAATAAAAAGCGTTTTACTTAGGTTTGTTTCCCTCCTGTGCGGTATGAATTGAAAAACGTCTTCCTAATTCACTAGAAATGAGAAATGACAATTATTTCCATTCTACAGTACGGTAATTAAAATAGGTAAATAACCATGCTAGTTTCATACCGGTAGCTCGACTAATTAGCCCGGCAATCTCGGGACAAACGTACAAGACCGTGACTTAATAATTTATAATGACGCCGAGTATTATTCAAATGCATCGTAGTGCGAAGTGGGAAGCTGGCGGGGTGACTTGTGATCTACGTACCTGAACCAGATCTTCTGAACTGACTCACCACCGCCTTCTCCTTGCTCCCAGGCCGCTTCGCCAACACCTATACCTGCAAATCCTACTTGTGCTTTTTTCCATAAAACATTCATTTCATAGTACGCAAACAGGAGACAGTTTTAAGTTCAGTGATTTTGAAGATCCCCTGAAAAAGTCTTGAAGATCGGAGTTGTCATTTTTTGGGGGAATTATCATCTTCATCCTGCATCTGCTTCTCCGCCGATTTTCCCCATCCTTTCCCGTCCTCCCACAGCTTCAATTCCATCACCTGGCTCCACGATTCACCTCGTTCTACAACGTCTCCTTCGATCAATCTTCCCCATTTTTCTCTCGGTCTTCTTACTTTTCTTTTACCTTCCTCCCCTGCTTCAAAGTCTTGTCTTGGGATCCTATCCATTTCCATCCTCTTCATATGCCCAAACCATCTTAAACGTTCGCTTCCTAAATCATTTGAACCTCAATTTCTCCAGTCCTAATACCTTTCTTATAACGTTGCTTATCATCTTGAACAATGAATATAAAATATATACGTTCGCGACCGCCTCCAGACCTGAATTGGTGTGGGGCGGCGAGGTGACATTCCAAAAAATTTAATGAGGGGCGGCGAGGTCAAATCTAAAAAAAACATGATCTCGTCCCTGCACTATTGTAGTGAAACCCTTTTACCACGGCTTCTTGTCATTGGCCCTACTGGGGTTTATTGTGAATAGTTGGATTTTACAACTGCGTCGTTTAAAACAGAAACGATGGAAGGTTCATTGACCGTTGACTGCTAGGCTTATCACCGTAGGGTCTACACCATTTTCAATATGACCTCGCCGCCCCGCATCTATTTAGGTCTATGAAAGGAGGCGGTAACGCACGTGCCAGCCACTGTGACCTTCGTGCAGAAGTCACAGTCACCCTGATGATGTCTGACGTAGATAATACGAAACGTCGGTGGACGCCCCCAGTCTCTGCACTGGTTCATCTTATTTTCGACGCGGTTACCCAAGATCCTTGTTTTTATCCTATGACGGGCCGCGAAAACCTACAACAATCCATATATGTGTTAGTACTTTAGACAGAAATTAAAAAAGTGACTACACTGGGGTCTCCGGTGTATAACATAACTAACAGCGTCATAGTCGCCTACTATAAAGCCTAGGTTAAACAATATATATATATTATTTGACGAGTGTATTAAACTACTAACCGAGGTCTATATTTTTAAACTTACTTAGGTTAGTAGTTTAATACACTCGTCAAATAATATATATCCGGGTCAAATAGCTTCTGAAAATAATATATATTATATTATTTTATAATCAAGGTTTAATGTTAAACCTATAGCATTATAGTATTACAGAAAATTATTTACTACAATTCAGAAATTAAAAAAGTCCGCCCCAACCGGGAATTCGAACCACGGATCTCCCGCATTCCAAGCAGGCGTCTTAATCATCAGGACGGGTACATTCTAATCTCTGAATTGTAGTTGCATTATACATCTGAATGAAAAAAATTACAGAAAATATCACGCACAATGTACATAAAACTCAATATATTGAGTATATACACTCATACAATATGTATATTAAAAATAATTTGTAGGTTTAGACCACGTACAAATTATAATAATTAAAATAAAGAACAAAAAAGAACAACAAACAAGAACAAAAACAGTTTTTGAAAAAGTGGTGTGCAACCTCTACGAAACGTCAAAATGTGTTCTTTATATTTTTAAATATTATAATTTGTACGTGGTCAATACCTAAAATTGTATTTTAATTCATCATTCGACCAGGAAAGCCTTCACAAATATATATATACACACCTATTTACTACACTACACTACCACACTTTGTTCCGACATGTAGTAAAGTGGTGCTACCACCAATGGCAATTGATCTTGGGCAAAAAATGAATGAAATGGAAATGAATAGTAACAAATAATAATTTTTATATTTTGGATTGGATTAGATACGATTAAACTGTTATAAACGTCAATTTTGTATTCTTTCTTGTTAATTAACAATACTTGATGACAAACACTGTTTGTGCTTGATTACCATGCAAACGTTTGAGCATGTGTGTTGCTCCCATGCACCTGGAATCTAGTACATGCAGCGATGCAGTTTTTATGGCTTCCGAGGTGATATCTGTGTTTACGACTGCGAGTTGTTCGGATGCTGGCGTATAACTCCAGGTCTGTATGTCGTTATACATCTGGATACCAGTGTACGATCAGCCTCTGGCTGTCGTGTTGCTCCAGAGGATATACATACATCATATGCTTCCGTTCTGTGTTTACCACTCGGAGTTACAACGTCCACTGGTCGTGGCGTGCCATTAACATCGCTCCTGCTCGGAAGGAAATAACATGCTCTTGTACACCAACAATAGATTCACTCACGCATGGGTGCTCTAAACGCTCGACAAAACAACATATACAAAAAATCACAACAATATTGATTAACGCTCATTATATCACAACAAAATTGACATTAAAAACTTAAACATTGCAAATCAAAGGTCCTCTAATGCAGCTACAGAATGCATCTTATTAATCTATTTTGCAAGTTATCGCAAAATTGGCGTCAAGACTTACATCTCATTCTAATACAGGTAGATGCCAACAGGCTGGGTATAATTAATGTGGGTAGGTAGCTTATCTGAGTGTCACAGTAGAACACAAATATTAATGTTGAACTCTATTCACATTCATTGTACTATATACGAGTAAACATGCACTATTAAGATTTTATAAACATTGTAATAAATGCGTTACTATATTCTAATTTTTTGAAAATGTGTACCTAGGTATTTTTGAACCGTATTTGAGTAATAACTTACTACTAATCATACTGTACTAAGTGGCAACACGTATACATGACAGTGTAGGTAGGTACTTTATTGCGTTAATTTATTTTCCTTAGCTCGACATTTGTGCAATATTCTTATTGATTATTGGACATACTATGTTTTATGAACGTATATTTTTGTTTGTTGTTTAAACCGTTTAAAATCTCCATAAATTACGTTAAAACCAGATTTTACAATTATATATCAAGTCAACCTTTAATTGGCAGCTGGCCAATTGATATTGGATGACCTCTGCGATCCCAGCGTACTATCACTTCAAGTACATGATAATATTAATAACATTTAAAATAGAACAAGAAAAGTATGAAAAAAAGAATGCATTTTTCGTGAAATCTCTTTTGAAGCAAACACATCTATACAAGTGTCCGGGAAAAGTGTTTGTTGCAAATGACGGGTATTTTAACCAAACTAACGAATTAGTCGAATGCACTTGAATTGCGTTTCCTAGTTTTGCAGAGGTTCTTCAAGTATTGTATCATCATGACAATACGTCCGGAGTGCAACAAAGCTATACTCTACGCTAGTAACATTAGTGTTATAAATTAATTAATTTCTGTGAATGGTTTTAATGCGAACAGATGAATAGATTTGTCATTTAATCTCCACTTTACCCGAAGAGAATTTCATCATCACGATGTTCTTAATCCTTGAATATGTTTGAAAGCTGTACAATGTCCTTTTTCAGTTTTGTATGAATCATGTGCATCTACGTTCTCCAACCTCTCGTCAAGTATTCCCTCATCACGGTCAATACAAATACATCGTGTGCGAGACTATCAGTTTTGAAACAATACTAAATTTGAACAAGACATTGAATCGAAGATGTGACCCATAGATGAAAATATAGGGCAGGTGGGATAGCGTCCGCGTCGTTCAAACTCGTACCTCGTGCGTGAAGCTGGGATGGCCATTGTAAGAAACAGTGAGTCGTGAGACAGCCATCAGAACTGAATCGCCTCCAGACTATCATATTTCCTTGCTTGATTCATCACTCCTGCATCTCATCATCATTACCTACCTCTCTCTACCCCCCGGTATAGCCATTACATCTCCCCCACGTGTCTTTAATTACAAACCGAAAAGCTTTGGACCACGTGCCTGTCTGTGGGTCGTAAAACATCCAGACGGCGGACTACTTGCCAACAACTTTGCATCGATGAAGACCAATGCTCCAGCAAATAAGTGAGCAAACTTATTTAAATGTCAGACATATTTTACGCGGTCGTAAAAAGCATAATAACTTTGAGAACGATTCATTATCGAGAGTACGTTAAAGAGAGTGCATAAACCATCGTTTGCTCATCGCTCGGGTTTTTATACTTTTACTTTATGCTGATGAAAAATATTAGCGATGTTGATGATCATCTGAACTTATTTAAATGTCAACATATGTAAGAACTCTGCGACTCATTACTCGGTTTGTTACACCTTCACTTTATGCTGATCAATAAATGTTAACGATGATCTTGCAAAACGTTTTTCACTGAATGTCAAAGGAAAATATCTAAGGCATTATGTACTTGAACTATTCCGAACGAAAGTTACTAATCAGTAATCTTGTGGTGACCAATCAGATGATTTCTCTCTCTCACTCATCCTGGCTGGCCGGTGACGTAACCTAACCTACAACCGAGGCTTATGAGATGAAATGGAATGGAATGGACAACCATAAAATAACGATCACCTATCTCAATCTTGTGCAATACAGTTGTATTAAGTTTTCCTCTGTAAAATGAATGTTCGATGAGACACGTGTGTGCTAACACTTGTCGGCCACTCTTACTATGCTGCCCACGGGCCTTGAGAGCTACGTGAAGAACTTGTTAAGAAGGCGAATGCTGATTGGTTGAGTGATTGCTAATTTGAAAGTTTCAAGCGTACTTGCTTGTACTTGTTCACTGTCAAGTGTTACATGTGGAATCAGCAAGCAAGACGTGCTATTCGTTTAGGCAACTATAAGCGGATTTTAATTTGATTTTCAAGACCTAAGGATTGGAATTACTTGAAGAGCATGTATTGGTGTGTGTTCAAGATGGCAAAATAACATTGGAGTTTAATAGTTTGTGATCAATTTTATTTGTTTTAACGGAACTGAGTGTCACAAGTGTAATACAAAAGTAGTAAACCTGCCCACTGCCCAGTGGTCACTTCACTTTTCACCCACCAATTTTGAAACTCGGGGAGGTTGTTTAAAATTTGATATTCTCATGTTTCTATTAGACTGAGTACATTTTCGTAATATTGCTTTGCTTTTTAGCAACTGACCGTAAATATGCCATAAAAGAGAAAATTTGTAGTATTTTCTCAAGCTTATACGAAGGATTTTGACATTTGTATGAAATGTGGAAATGCTATTGTCTGATAGAGATATGCGTACTCTTATAGAATGTATTTGAAATTGCTGGGTTTGGCGATTGAGAGGTTCAGAATTGGACATTCAACATTAAACAAGTTAGCCTGAGGAGCGTCACTCGAGTTTGGACATTGGGAGTGGGGGGGGGGGGGGGGCGCAAATCCAGCAGTGGCAAATAAAAAAAATCGTAAGGGACGAGTCTTTCTTGCCTGGTGTCGTATCCAGGAATTCATAAAGGGGGTTCCACTAATTAATTTGGCTAAGTGGGGGGGGGGGGGGGCCGGGTGGGTTGCCCCCTGGAAACATTTTCTACTTCAAGGTCATTTTGGTGAAAAAGCATCACAATGACCAATTTTGATCTACTAAAATCCTCTTTTTAATTTAAAAATTTTCTCCTTCAAGGTCATTTTGGTGAAAATCTGTGTCTTTTCAAGGATGACCAACTGCAGGTTGTTAATTGGGTAAAATAAATAAAAACGAGGAAATTATGTGGTGGGGGGGGGGGGGGGGGGGGGGGGTGACGCCAGTGGCCGAGCTTATCCATGCAGTATGGTTCGCTTGGTCCGCATGCACACAGTGCGCGCTCGCATGTGCCACTGAATAACAAGGGATTGGATAAGTATGTGCGGTGTCCGAGACAAGGCTCGTCACCAGCTCGAGCACAGCGGGTTGTGCATGGAGGCCACATACAGATGGACTTTCTCAGCAATGAGGCCTCCCTAAGATCTTGTGCATGGCCAGCCTGACCGGTTCAGGTGCATGCCTAAAGAGTCGGGTCTACCTAACATTAATATGGCCAGGTTTGTTTAATTTATTCGCTATAAAATAAGACGTGATTCAATTTTGTAAAATTATAGAAGAAACACTCGTATTGTGTTGCATATCACTTTGGAAATACCTACCCCTACTTCACTTGTTAATTTTTTATTGGCGATTAAAAATATATATATAAAAACGATTAAATAAAAAAAAAACAGTTTAATGTACAAGTGACTTAAGTAAGTGTTGGCCGAAGCAAAGAACAATGTAAATTAACTCTTTTACAAAGCTTGAAATAAGGGTGGATTGTACTGCTATCGTGGATTGTTTACGAAAAATTAATTAGTAGGATGCGAGAGAGAGAGAGAGAGAGAGAGAGAGAGAGAGAGAGAGAGAGAGAGAGAGAGAGAGAGAGAGAGAGAGAGAGAGAGAGAGAGAGAGAGAGAGAGAGAGAGAGAGAATTTTATGGGAATATCATCTCACTAAGTCAGGTTGTGTTGAAACTGTCTGAATGCAAGTAGTCGCACGTATCTGCCTCCATCAAGTAACAATATAGTGAATATACTAGTTAGATTTCGGTTGTGTATAGTGTGTAGTCTGTGTTGGGATTCAGATCTTGGTTTAAATGTCGTTCGATTCCCGAACTATATAAACTTATCTCAATAGAAGCAACACATGTCTCAAGCACGGTTGACATTTGTATGGATTCTTTTGCTTATCATCGAGTGTTCTTATTTACTACATTACCCTTTCTCAATGTTTATGTGTTCATGGTTTCTTCTTCATTGCAAACATCTGGTGAGATGTTCATTTCGCAGTTCGCTACAAATCAGTGGATAAATTTTGTGTAATTTGTTCAAAAGTCTAGCCTGACCTTCCCCATCTTACCCATGAAACACGTAGATTTTATATTAAAATACATCCGGATACATACGAAAAACTTTAAACATCCGTATGCTATTTCCCCCGCTAAATTTGTTAGTGCACTTTTACCCAAACATCTCTAAAATAGTATTGAACTTAATGCTCTTGCAACCACCACCTCGCAACACTTTTGTTTATGCTTCGTGGTCGATTCGTAAACAGAAAGGTAAAATATGAAAAGCTCAACTCCTCAAACGTCAGTCATACATTATTCTAAATATAACTGGCGTACGTAAGATTACGAATAAGGTTATGTGATGTGTTATCGAATAGCAATTACTTCGAGACGGACGCATAACATTTCGCTTGGAGATGGCTTAGTTATTAAAAATACGATTTTAATTGCATACATTAACATAAAATTTGATGTGATTATTTTGCTTGCGGTACGAGACATGAATTATTTAAAAGCACTCTGCTCACCTATTATATGATTGTTTTAATGATGTTGTAAGTAAGTGTAACAATACTATAAGATGGCATAGAAAAATAACAAGCTTTCATCTCCTGAAATAGAGCTTTGATGAGCTAGTGTTATAAAACCAGGTAGTTCGACCTGACTTGCGTTCGTTGTTCGCAAAAATTTCGGCATGTAAGTCTAAAATAACGTCACAACATGCATTGCTAATTGCTATTTCAGCAGTTATACATTAATTACATATTATAAACGATCAAAAATTGTGTGTGATTAAATTTTTTACTAACAATTTTGTAATTTTTTCCGAAACGGGTACATTTTACATTTTTGTTCGAAGTGTACATATATTCTAGGCTGAATTCCAGCTGAAATGCGGAGACTGCATGGTGAACATTTTTCTTGTTAAGATTCAAGATTCAAGATGTTTTTTGCTATGGAGAAATATATAAATGTATAAATTTAATTAGGAAAACACATTAAATACTAAAGATGTTCGTCAAGTAATAATTATAATCATTTTTCATTTAGCCTCTTGCTCATCCAAATAATCTCAAAAAGAATAATATTATGCTTTGTTTAGCAAGATATTTTTGACTGTTACTTTAAATTTGTCAATTTGCAGTTATATCTTTTACGTCATTAGGAACTTTGTTAAATAGTTTTGTTTAAAAAAATATAGAATTGATTTGAGTTGGTTTGCTTTTATGGTGTTCAAGGTGAATGTTGTTAATTTGTCTTGTTTCATATGAATGTATTGGTGATGTATGGGGATGAACGTTTTGTTTGCCAATTAGTACTGATTGATAAACGTATATACTGTATAGGGTTATAATATTTAGAGTTTTGAAAACGGATTTACAATGTGTTCGTAGATGAGTTCCTACAATAAATCTAATGGCACGTTTTTGAATCTTAAAAATGTTCTGGTGGGAAGAGTGGCCCCAGAAATCTATGAAAAAGAGCGAAGTATACGCTATGAGAATGTACGTAGAATTGCGTTCTGATGTGCACTAAGAGGTGACGCGTGGCATCTAAGTAATTACCGTAGAAGCATCTAGGCATGTGCTCTCTGTCTTGGCGCCCTATCGCGCTGAGCAGCAATCAGGGTAATTGACTCCACTCCGCCACAACAGGTATTGTGCTCAACAGCACAGCACACGTCGCTCCGGGGGTTTAGTATTGGTTTTAATTGTTGCAAGGATGTTGCTCGTATACTAGAACAAAACAGTATGTCAACAGATACTACATGTGGAGGTAGAGAAGCCTCTTTCCACCAGGCCTTAATTAATATGTACCTTGACTGCAGTAGCCTCACTGAAGATGCTATAACTCATGGAAGTAATGATTTGGAAAATATACACGCCCTTTTTGCTGCGGGGGCTATTATTGGTAGGACAACTTCAAGTCTAAAGCAATGAACATATCATTTCTGTATACATGCACGTACCCGTTACAAGTAGGAAGTTGAGTATATCTTGGTAGAGCTGGAACGACTTCCATTGTTAGTAGTCGGGTGACTTCCTTCAGCGATTCTCGCTTGGGATACAGGATGCATTCGTACATCGGGGTACTAGCATCAGGTTTGACATCTCTTACACGTGCATGCATGCGTTGTTCCCGACAGTCAGCATACAATTTAGACCATTTCTCGAATCTTTGAGCTAGTGCTGTTTATTGACCGAATAGGTTAAAATTCTTCATCTTGTTTCTCATTACGATATCGATAATAATGAATATATTGATCATATGCTAGACATGCCAACTTGGAAAGCTTTCTTTTGTAAAGCTGGGTTTGAAATGCCACCCTGTTAAATATGGTTGCTTTGATGTTTAATGTGTAATGTGTAAATGAATGTTTTCGCAAGTGATCACACCAGCCTTGGCGAAAATTTAAGTCGGACTTTTCTGAAGCTTAACTTTTTATTCAACAATGTTTCAAAGTTTTAAAGTATTCATACTTGAATCGATCACCTTGTAAATATACATATTGTCGTCCTAGCAACGAAGCCCATACAGTTGTTCCGGACTAACCTTGCCGGTGGTGTCGCCCGCGGATGGCCGTGATCTGCTCGCCTGTGGTTACGGCGATGCTGCATGGTTCTACACAGTTCTGTAACAGAGCGGGTTGACTTCCAAGCCTTAACCAAACATATGTTTCATTGTCTCAGTCTTCTTTTGCAATCAATCTCTTGGGAGAGTTTCTAACTATTGGTAACATCCATCCCGTGTAAACAAAAAGACAATCTAAACCTTCAAATTTCACTCATTCATGACAGCTTGTAAAAATATACACAATCCAATTCAATTCAATTCAATTTATTCATTCGATCGATATACATGATAACAGCTATAACCCCTCTTGGAAGAGAGGGAATGAATAATGCTTAATAACTATAATGTTCCTGAATATGATACACATGATAATGATGGAAAATATAAATACTAATATGTAAAAGTGGAATTTGAAAGTAAGCGAGTTACTAGTGATAATGATATTGATATATATTAATTTACGATAGTATAACTGGAGAAGAGAATTGTTCGATGAGGTGATTTACAATTGGTGCAAGATAATGGTACAGATGAAAGTAAGAGACATAATGATATGGAGGCATATAACTAAAAAATAGTGACCATATGTTACAATGCTATAGTTGGCTTTGAAACAGGTGATATATCATTGCTGACTTAAGCTTATTTAATTGTTTATTATTTACATACATCCTATCATTCTTTAAGTATAATTTAAGAATACACGTATCTGCGGCGTTCTATTAGATTAGAAAGGATGTGATATTTGAAACTTGTTCGAAATATTTATCGCACCCCTCGTGGGCGGCGCTCGGAGCCCGTGCTCAGACAGGATTAGCTCCTCCCCCTCCTTATTCCGCTCCCACGTACTTGATCGAGCTCCATGGGGAACGATTTATCTTCCCTGCTAAATAAATTTATTTTCCCAATAAATAGATTTTAAAGCTGAATCAATCTCTGAGCTCGTGGTATTATGTGATAACAACATTAATTATAAGGATTGCAATTTAAGAACATGCCCCGTGGTAGGCCTGATACTGTATTAGTACGTGTTTTGTAATTTTGAACGCATTGCATAGAAACATATTTTATCTACAAGTTCGAATCGCATATCTAATAATGAAACTTCAAAAAGTAAGTTAAATACTGGTATATACATGATTTATTACGAATAAATACGAATTTATTTATTCATTTTACATAATTGGGCTCCCTATACCGCGTTGCTGTTAAAACAAGTGAGGCAGTTACTAAAGAAAATTACTTCTACACCTTTGATTCGTAATTGTATTTAGTTTCTCAATGTTTCCAAGTATCTATATTTGGATGAGCGAAGCGAAGACTTCAATTTCACTGACCCCCAAAAACATTTAGCTCGGGTGTTTTTTTTTTTTTTTTTTGTATTTTTGTCTGTTCGCTCTCTACCGGGCAAACG
Source organism: Sweltsa coloradensis (assembly GCA_024449915.1). Taxonomy (NCBI): domain Eukaryota; kingdom Metazoa; phylum Arthropoda; class Insecta; order Plecoptera; family Chloroperlidae; genus Sweltsa; species Sweltsa coloradensis. The sequence goes on along the minus strand of JAMZAV010001642.1, from coordinate 71,195 downwards.
GCATATGCGATCTTGATGAAAATTTGACAGGACCTTCGAAATCTCTGAACTTAGACTTGCCACGTTTTTGGGTACAATCGAAGAAATATTTCTCATGAATAATATCGTACTTTTACGATTTTTTTCGATTTTTTGTGCGATATTTTCGTGCCATTTGGGCCAATTCTGACCAAACGGGTGGGGCTACAACGTTCATAGTATACATGGACATTAAGGTTATGGTGATGTAGTACCTTTTGAAAGAAAAAGTTGAAAAAGTTGAAAAAGTTAGCCAGAATCCATAGAAGTAAAGCTTTTAATATAAGTTTTTTACGGTTAATAATACCAATTGACAAGAAACAATAGAAACTTGACAACAATCACCTATACTCAAACCGTGTCTTACTTGGTCCAGTACCTGAGCGACCCTTCTTTCAATTACATCCACTCCGGCTTGCGGTCAATGGATAATCCCTAGGAAATGAAGGGTCTCGCTCAGGTACTGGGCCAAGTAAGACACGGTTTGAGTATACAATGCGTAGGCAACAAAACAAAGCACTTGCAAAAGTAAAGATATCCCACGCAAACTAAAAACCTTAAAAAGCTCATCCATCAACGCGGCGGGACTTTAGCGTTTTCCTAGTTATTTACTGAAGTGTTCAATAATTTGTCGTTTAGTGAAGAAGATAATATAATGTAGTGAAAGAGTGGAAACAAATTCCATTCGTGCTGTTCTGTAGTCTCATTACATCATTCTGTGTATTCCACGGACACTTTGCAGTATGTTTGGCTCGAATACCGCTTAACGAGTTTGTAATTGTTGTAGTTCATCCTCCGGCGGCTTGATACTCAGTCTTGGATAGGAACTTTTAAAAAAGAACGAGTTCCTTTTTCGGGAACTTTTTAATGAACGCGTTCCATTTTTAGTTAGAGGAACTTTCAACACAAAATTACAACTTTGGGAGAACTTTTAATAAAGTTTTAGAAGTTCCTTTCGCTTTTAGAGAGGACAAAACCCATCATGCATCGACATTTGAAAACGGATTTAGCTGATACAGATGTGAAAATCAGTTGATAAAAACAGTAGCCTATCATTTTTAGGAGACGTTACCATGATTGTAAAGCTGTCATATTTGCTCGCGACCACGCAGCTTAAAAATCACGTCCCAATATCCTATGTACCATAATTTATCTGATAAAGGAACTTTTATTATTTCAGGAACTCAAAAGTTCCTTTTTGTGTGAAGGAACTGTAACTTTTAAAAGTTCCATTTTTTTGCGGGAACTAACCCAACACTCTGTCCTGTTGCAGCTTGTGTAACAGTGCTGCAGATTCTGTCACTAGTCATTGCCATGGAACTGTTTGTGGACGCCGATCAAGCCAGGGTATCTAGATTAGCATAGTCTCAACTACCAACATCAAATCTACTTTAACTCTATCTCTTATAAATAATTTCACACATTTACAATGATGTAATGTTGTGCTAATTTAATGCATATATAGCGAACTATCCATAAGATGGGGTAAACTACAATGATGAATCAATCAACGATCAACGATTATATAGTCGATAAATAAATGTTCCTTGCTTGTTCCAGCCTTCACTAGTGGTGGGCATATTTAAACCTTGTGGTGGAAAAGCCCCACCCCCTGACCTCCAGGGTCACCAAAAATTTCCTTTGTTGAAGAGCAAAGTAAAACTGCTTGTCAATCGGAACGGCACGCTCGTAAGCAAAGCTCTGTAGAAAAATTGAGACAACGTACGCGAATTCTAAAATGCACAATGACACAGATATTTGTATGCAGAACAACATGCAACAAACAGAATTGCGTTATGTAATAAACCCTACTAAAGTCAACGCGACGGGGCAATCTCTCTCTTGAGCTTCGTTTTCATGAAATGTGTGCTCATGTTTGACATTTGTGGTTTGGTTTGTGGTGTCAGTCGCCGGAGCCAACAAGAGTAGCCTATAACGCGGCTTACCTATACGGAAGAACAAACTCATACAATGCCAGGGGTATGTGTACGTGTAAAAATAAGCCAAGCAATCCAATCCAACCATATGGTCTTCTGACATTTTATTATTAATTTGTATATTTTATTTTCGAAGTATTCACTCTAACAATGGTTATGTTATATATTTTTAGAGGGAATAGATTTGAAATATCCATCAATGAAGCCGTTATAGGCCTCATGGGTACCTAAAATTCCGAAAATAAAATATACAAATTAATAATAAAATGCCAGAAGACCATCATCGCACTCACTGAATGTTATTGTTAGGCCTCTTGTCAAAGTATTCTGAAGAGAGAAATATACTATTTTAAATTATTATATCGGTAAAAGTTTAGTGATTGTGTTGGGTTGTGGACACTGATTGAAAAAAAATGATAAAAACAACTATGGTTTTAATCTTTCGATGTCTACTTACGGTCCGAAATATTCAATATTAGTATGATACAGTGTACCAATCTGTTGGTAAATAGCAGTTTTGATAGGAGCTGACGCCCTGGTTGCTACAACCTAACTGAGGGAGATGTCTTGATTGACCTATCGGCGACCCTGAGTCGAGGTAGTTGGGTCAAGTTAACATCTAAACTGTCTAGTTATGCGCCTGCAACAGAGGTAAATACCAGGTGTCAATGCAGATCAGGGACAAGGGTCACCGCGTCGCGTCCACTTTGCTGCCAGCTCGACCTGCTACTCTGTGTAGATGTAGTGTTAGGCGACACGGAGAAGTCCAAATTCCTAATTACATTTATCAAGTAAGATGATACTTCATTACAGAAAATCCTCTGTAATTGTGATTATTTTTAATTTTAGTAATTTTGTAATAATATATAAAACATTACATTTTTAATGAGAGAATATATGCCCCTCTTCAGTTGAACTAGGTATGTGCGGATAAGAGAATTGTGAAGGGATGTCAGAGGGCTGTTTAAGTGAACTCAATCCCTTGCATTCGCATTAACGACCGAGGAAAACCTCGGGAAAAAAATTCAGTCAGTATTGCCGGTCTCGACGGGACCTCCCGAATGACAGTCGCACGATAAATAAATAATAAAGAATATTATATGATTTTTTTTTTAAAAACAACACTTAGTAACCTAAATGTACTAAAAAGTAAAAAATAAATTTTCGCCCAACAAATTTCTGCCTTCCTCGGAAATTAAAAGCGTTGGGCGCTTGCTTTCCTTCCAATGAAAAAAAATTCTAGTAATAAATGTCAACCTAAGCCCAGCTTATTCCAGTCACTAAAATGTTAATTTATTACCTTTTGTACAAGGTTATCGTTGAAAAAAAATATATAATATTTTTAATTTTATTCTTAAAAGTTTAATCAAATTGTGTCTGGTTGTGAACCACTGATTGAAAAAAGCTGAAAAAAACCTTGTTTTTAATTTTCGATGTCTACTTATTACGGTCGAATTATTCAATCTATTATGATCAGATACCATATGTGGTAAAACTTTTGATAGGAGCATGGAGTGGTTGACAACCATCTGATTCCAGATAAACTTTATTATTATACGATGATTAAGTTGAGTCAATTAACATCTATAATTTGTTATTATGTCATCAAATAGTGGTAAAAATTTCATGCGATCGGGACATGGGCACTGGTCGCGCCACTTTGCTGTGGACCTGACTAATCTGTGTAATTAGTTAGGCGATGAACGTGATAAGTTAGTAAATTCTAGATTACATTTATCAAGAAACGTATGTGATACTTCATTGACATGGAAAAATCATCGATTTCATTATATTTTAATTATTAATTTCGATAATTAATATATAAACATAATTTTAATGAGATCATCTATTGTCTCAGGAAACTAGTATGTGCGATAAAAATTGTGATGGGGAAATGTGGAGTGGGCTGAATAAGCGAATCAATTCCGTCATTCGCATTAAACAGACAGGAAGACCCGGGAAAAAACAGTCAGACCGGACTCGACAGACCTGAACGAATGACAGCGCAATTGAAATGAGACCGAGGAAACCTTGTCGGCGCCGACGCCATCGCCGAGCGAACAACGGACAACCAAAGATGTGCTTCGTTGAGCTAGGACTGCTCATACACATTCTCAGCTCTGATACCAGAAGTAACAATTAAAGCCAAAGTCTTTAAAAACAAATCATTCCAGGTTAACAGTTTGTTATTCACTTCGTTAGGGAATACCCCGGTAAGATCCCTCAAAGGCCTGCCATCATTTGAGCCCAGACTCTGTGTTGGCTCCAGCGCTAAGTGCTTTTCACTCTGATTCGGGAGGTCCCGGGTTCAAATCCCGTCGAGACCAGCAATCCTGACTGAAGGTTTTTCCGAGGTTTTCCTCAATGCAAGGGATTGAGTCCTCTTAAACAGCCCTCGGACATCCCTTCACAATTGTCCTATCCGCAACATACCTAGTTCACTTGAAGAGGGGCATGAATTGCACCCTGACAGGTTTAATTCCCACGATAAAAAAAAAAAACACTGGATCAGGATTCAGGACTATATCCCTGGTCGGTCTTGTAAACTTCCAGGAAGGCTTACTATGCGACTACCTTCCTGTTCTTCTATTACTATGTCATCATCACCTATAGGGACCTCCTGCCCCAAGTATTTTATAATAACATAGTAGTCAGTGTTCAAGGTTGGGTATGGAACAAAATCTCGTGTTGTATGGTTTGGGTCTAGGGCAGACATTCTCTTCATACTTCGGAGTTGCTCGCACACTTGGTTTTCAACACCAAATCAGCTGATCATACTACACTTGATCGTTGCTTCTCTCGGACTGAGAAGCTGTTAGTGGCACGCGTGTTCTCTGCTGTGCACTGGGTATCCGTGCGTGCCTGGTATAGTTTCTAGTTGCTGCACTTCATCATCTGGTAATTAAACCGGTGCAAGGTGACACTTAGTATCTGGTCATTGAGCTCTCCTTTAACAAGCTTAACACGACCTGCATAGGCAGATGGGGCGAGGAAATGTGTTCACATGCAAAATAGTTGTGAAAGGAGCTATTACCAACAAAAATTAACTTTTACTACTTAATCTATAGAATACTACACTTAAATGACAAAAAAATTATATCTTGTACCAATGACTTTACATGAATTTTTAAGCGTGTTCACTATTGATATTGTAAATTAGTAAAATTAGTTATTCGAGTTAGGACCTACCTATATTATGATACATGCTCTTTTTGAATTTCATATTTTGTATTGTTAACAACTGGTTGCATTTATGTTCGTACATCAATGTTAATAGAGGTGTATGACTCGACTTTTGTATAATGTAGGCCTACATCTAATACAACATAATGATATTAAATCATTGTTTTAATTAATGTTAATTATTTTGTGTGCACTCATGTAACCTTAGTTTGGTATTGTCTTCCTTTGTAAATCCGTTTTGAGAACTGAAATGGATATACGTTAATTAGACTAAATATATACAAAAATAATTGCGATGAGATAGTAATGATATTACAACCACGGTTACTGGAGTACCCAACACATGGAGCATAGCTTACCGTTATCGTACAACGTCTGCCGGGTATATATACACCATATACTTAATTAACTGTTGGTCTTGTTGTTAGAGGCTCTGCTTCCAATGCAGAAGGTCCAGGAAACGATTCCCGCTCTAAGCAGAAGTTTTTAACTTCTGATTTAGTTCTAGGCTAAGAGATGTGTAAACGGTGACTTTGGAGCCGTCCTAGCCACAAGACACATAACATTTGCATACGAATATATTGAATCATGTTTAGTGATTTGGATGCCGGGGTGTAACGTCAGCTGATTGATCGGTTAGTCTCAATATATGTCTCTAGAGTCATAGTTATGCATGTGATGGTTGTCGGCGCTAATGGTTGCTGATCTGTTAAAATTGAGGGCCACTGGAATCATCTGTGACTTAGTAAGTAGACTACGATATTATATATATACATTTGATTATATATTAATAATATACTATTATATATATATATATTTTTAATAAAACTCTTCTACATTATAAAAGAAACCCACGATGTGAGGAAATGACTCGTTGAGTTTACTCATTCAGTGGAATTGTCCACTGTAATGGACACCAACTTTCAAAATTTATATCCGGGTAAAATATAGTTTTTTCAATTTGATCCCAATTTTTTTTTCCGTGCATTAAAAATAAATACTTTTTTTCCTTTCCCGATTGGACAAAAAGTGCCTTTTAGAGAAAATTGAAAATACACATCTGCAAAAAACAGCTAAAAACGAGACAATTTTGGTTTGTCCCGGAAATTTGATATATCTCTAGTAAGGTATTTGATGTACACAAAATCCAAAATATGCAAAAAATACAGAAACATCTTTACCTAAAATGAAGCTTTAATTCAAAATAAAAAATATACCAAAATTCCTTTAAAAAAACATGAAACAAAATATTTGAAAAACACTAAAAATCTTTAAAAAAAATTAGTATTTTGAATTTATTGGAATAACTTAATTTTGGTCAATTTAATTCTCCACTGAATGGGTTAATAAACCATAGCCAATATGAATGAATACTGTTTCGAGATATGTTGAGGGAGGTAGTGACATTATTGAGATGAGAAAACAATCGCACGCACGCAAGGTGACCACCACTTGGCAGCCGGTCTATCCAGGCCAGTCCAACTCGAACTACTTCCAGCCAAGTCAAGTTATTCGCATCGCAAGGTTGAGTTGTGTCCGGAGATGCACCTAGACCTAGGCTAGCATTACTGCACAGTGCACAGACACTTTCACCCGAGGAGAAGTGAATGTCCACGTGCTCGCCGGCAACCTACTGCCAGCTAGCGCAATTTCATGCTGGACACTGGTTTCGATCTCATGTACCAAGTTTTACCACAAGCGTTCAAGACATAATCCGCGGTACACAAAATTGAGAAAAACCTGGGTTTTTGTAAAAAAAAAAAAAAATGTTCAAGCGGTTTTTTCTTCTTCAGTTTTTTGGGGTAAATGGGGTTTTGGGTTTTGGGCCAGAGAAAGCAAAGAAACTTGATATCGTCTATCGTTTTCCATGCATACATTAGAAAGAATGACATCACAATCTCATTATCAACCGAGACTTCAGGTTGAACCTTTTCGATTCCATTGCAATATTATTCTTGATTATATTTTATAATTATTAGAGATTTTAACAAATTATAAAGCACTAACACAGTATCTACCAAATAACTTCAAAAACACTCAATGTACTCTCTGTTCATTTTTTTCATGCGGTTTTTTTAACCGAAAAACCCACCGTTTTTTTTCGAGCCTAGCAAAATTTCTTAATCGTGGCGATACCCCACTTCCCTGATATTAATATCACAATTTGAATTTGTGTCTATTAATTATTAAAAACTGATTGTTTTAGAAAAACTACTATGGAAAACTTTGATAATTTGCTAAATTTTTGTGTAGCCGAGTTCTTCCTCTCTTTCCACTATCTCTCAACATCGAAGTTATCTTAAGCTCCAAGCGGAGAAAGAAAACTGAACACGTTTTCAACTCCCGGAACGTTATCTACGAATTTCACACATTTTCGAGTTATAATTTGCAAACTTCATTAGTTTGTAAAAGTTAATTAATTCCCATTGAATAGTACCTACCCTTATCGGTATAACTAGGTTCGAGCGGAAGCAGTTACGACTACGTGGGTGGGTGGGTGCAAGGGAGGGTGCTGCCGTGCAACGTGCATGCGCTATCAGTGTTGCCACGGCAGAGTGGAGTCACTGATGATGGCTTGGAAAAAACAAAGGGACAATCGTATTGGACAACGTTACTTTTCTAAATTTGTTTTACAACAAAAAATGCTTTTGACTTTTGACGACATTTCTCGATTTGGATAGTCGGGAAACACTCCCGTATAGGAGGAATTGCCGAATTGTTAATATATCTAATATAATTCAGAAATTACAAAATCCATCCCGATCGGGGTAAGAAGAGAATGAAGAGTGAATGAATGAATTTCTTGTTACATCCATTCAGTTTTATAATGTTACTACAATTCAGAAGTTAAATAGTTGACACGTGTCCTCGGTGTCTGTTGTAAGGCGCTTCTCTGGAATGTGGGAAGACTCCGTTTGAACTCGATGGGATGATTTTTAATATTTGATTTGTATTAAAAATTACTATGGATTTCCATACTTCCTATGTAGTGCGTAAAAGAGACCAACTGAAGATGTGAATGATGTCGAACTCTGGATTGTTACAGTACAATCAGAGTTTTGTTATTATCGTAGAGCGTAGCTCGAAATATGAGAAGTCTTAGTAATTTATCTGTAATAGTGAGTATAGTCGCGAATAAAGCCACTACCTGAAATACAGTTTTTGTGATACTCGAGAACGATGCATATCTAAACTGATTCAGACGAATTTTTATTTGTGATTAGAACATATATGCAAAAATATTAATGTATGGTCATTAGTTCTTATTAATCTTTTACTTAAGTAATGCATACAAACGCACCAATATTATATTTAAATTTTTCTTGCATTATATGTTCTAAAAACCACAATTCGGTCTAGAATCAGTTTTGATATTGGCACGTCTGAGACGATTATGAAAACTGTAATTCGCGATGGTTAATTTCGGATTCCTTCTTAACTTTCATGTTCTTCTGTGTTAATCTTTTCAAATTCCTCTAAAGAATTTTCAAATAAAAAAAGTAGTGTGTTCGAATCGAACTTGGAATCTTAGCGAAGTACGTTCAAGTTTGCCCAAGTAGATTATGCACCCTTCCTTGCAGACTAGACGTCTTATTCTTAGGGTTTCATTACCTGAAATCCGCTTAGTCGGGTGAAGTTCGTGTCGACTTGTGCCAACACCACGTCCTTGTACTGATTCCTCAGTCCCCTGACCCCTCTAAGTAACGAACACTTGGGCTTCCTCCACCTCTCCGACCCGTGTCTAAGTACATACAGATATAGAATAATGAGGCTCCATTGAGTCAGTGCCTGCAGCTGGACACATTTTGCTAAGTCGAAATGCGACTTGTGGAGCTGGAAATGTTGTTTTGTGCACTTGAAATATCTCCATAACACGCGGATTCAAAATAACTAGGAAGCTTCGCAAACGCTTTTTTTAGTCGCGTTGATGGATGAGCATTTTTGTAAGTTTTTTGTTTGTGTGGGACCACTTTACCTTTGCAAGTGCTTTGTGAATGCATTGTAAGGTGATTGTTGTCAAGTTTCTAAATTGTTACTTATTAATTGTTATTATAAACCTAAAAAACTCAACTAAAAAAAACTCAACTTTTTCTTTCAAAAAGCAATACATATAACCATTACCTTAATGTCCATGTAAAATATGAACGTTGTTGCCCCACCCGTTTGGTCAGAATCGGCCCAAAAGTCACGAAAATATCGTACTAAAAATCGGAAAAAATCGTAAAAGTACGATATTCATGAGAAATATTTCTTCGATTGTACACAAAAACGTGGCAAGTCTAAGTTCAGAGATTTCGAAGGTCCCCTCAAGTTTTCATCAAGATCGCATATGCCGTTTGCCCGGTAGAGAGCGAACAGAAAAAAAGAAGAAAAAAAACACCCGAGCTATTTTTTTTTTTGGGTGGGGGGGGGGAGGTCAGTGAAATTGAAGTCTTCGCTTCGCTCATCCAACTAGCCACCTTGTGTTGACGATTGCCTCCCTGTTGTTCCAGCTCCCCGAAGAGAACCGCGCACTCCGCCTCAAAGAGAGTGTCGGAGTGACGGAGGTCGTGGAGAAGGTAACAGTGTTCCTAGTCGCCGAGACGGTCACCACCCCCGGCGTCGACACCCGGGTATCCTGGAACTACTTCGACGAGAAGGGGTACGTCCAGCGCGGGGGGCTGCGGAGGGGGGAGGACCCCTACCTGAGGAACCGGTTCAACCAACAAGCCAGCGACAGCTTGCCAAGCAACAGAGAAATACCGGATGAACGTAACCCCGCGTGAGTACCAACTCAAATTTCACAAACGGTTGTTTGAGCTCTGGCAAACTTTTTTTAAAAATTCGCTTGATCGGCAAATTCAGAAAATTCCACAAACATTCTGGATCAATATTCGACTTCCAATTTTGCCCCAAAATTTAGGTTTTCTTATGTTGTGTTTTAAGGACTAGCGCAATGCGTCTCTTACACACGCTTGGGAAATGACTACAAAATACCCGTTTGGTGGCGTATTTACTGAAAAATTTATGTACTATTTGTGAAATCTGCTCTAATCGCGCAATTCTTACATTCTTACTTAATATTTTGGTGCAAACCACAACCTGATAGGACTAACGATGGAGCTTCCAAGTGATCCAGACTTTGCCTCTTCATTCTGCGTCAAAGCCAGGTTTGCTCGAGCTCATCCAACAGCCAGTTCATAACAATATCGGTGGATTCAAGGTGTATCTCATCTGCCTGAATCAGTAAAGAAACCCTGAACCTTTGGCATTGAACGCAGGAATAAATAAACCCAGCCAGTGGAGCAACTGGTCCCAGAAGTTGAGTCATAGCGCATATACCGGAACAGCGATGCGGCTGTTTTTGTTTGCTGTACATAAGCGCGTGTCTCCGGGCCCACCTTATCAGGCTTCTTCATCCTGCTGAACGTACCTCTTAATTACCACCCACAACTCGGACAAACAGCCAAACATCTACTTTAATTCGTACGGTAATTTAAATGTCATTTCCGGCCATGCGTACAATGGATGAAAAGCAAACTGCACAGTTGATCAATTTTGTTTACTGTTGACCTGCTTTCACCTTTGAATAATTATTTGTGTCATTATTGGTAATTCGAGGCGTGAAATGTTATTGTTAAGGGATTTTGATTTCCGGTTTAAATTTGCTACGGAAATAATAAATTTGAAATTCTGCCCATGTTTATAGAGATTTAATTTGGTATTGCCATCCAAACACACTTCACGTATGCCTGTATACCGTACATTTATTTTCACTTTGTTGTTGATTATAAATATCTTCAGTAGCCTCAGATTTTGTAGGCTTATCAACGTATAGCAACATCCATACTTCCTAAAAGGTTCAGTTCATTGTGGGCATAATATAAAACATTACCTTACATTTGACATGTTGGACTGTCTAGTGTCCACTACACTTATAATATTAAAATTAAACACATTCAACAATATTTCGATGAGTGATCGGCCATCTTTAACTGTGTTTATTGACAAGTTGACACAACAACACAACTATATATGATTAAAAACAAAATATAAACAACCACAGTTTGACAAATACATCTATCAACAAATCAAATTAGTAAATGTTTGTTTAATTTTAGTATTGTTTTACGTGCACAGTCCAACATATCTAACATTAACCACATAGCACTAACATATTCATCGGTTTTCGACGAAATCATTTTAGGAACGGGCTAACCACTACCATGTTTATGCATACTATATCAAACATGGTATTATTTGCCCGCAAAATTGTAAACAACAATATTGACAAAAGTGAAACGCGAAAAATGTTTTCACAATAGGTAAATGTTCTGTTACATTGAATATAATTGCTTATTAGTTAGATAACGCGCTCCGCTGTACCCTGCTTGGTTCTACAATGATCTTGTGCCTATTAGACTATCAGTCGTAGCCTGCGTGGGCCAGGGTCCATGACCCCACATGGCTAATCTATTAGTGTAGATGCAGTCTCTGTTTATTACCATGTAGTGTTGCATTGTTAATTATTTACCACCTGGTCTGACGAGGTCGCGGCTACTGCATCTTATTAAGATTGTTAGCGTGGTATTTGTCTCGTGAGAACGCAGTGTTATCGGTGGCGGGTGCATCCGGACTTATCCATGCGGTGCAGGATAGTGTGCGGAAATGCATTCTGCTAATGCTTATATATTGTTTACGAGGTATCGTAATATATCCTCCTGTAGTCCAAGGATATGTACGATGTGTTCTTCCTAACAAACTCTGGGGCAATGCAAAGTGCGGCCAGGGATTACGTTCTATTATCTCGCTCCACATCCCCCTAAACGCAACATAATTTAAATTCGTATTTGCGATTTTTGGACCAAGTTATGAACCGATTTCAAAATGTATGTTTATTTAAAAATTGTATAAAAAACCGAAGCAAAAAAAGTATAAAAAAGGTATTGTGGTGTTTTAACAATTTTTTTTATTTTTTTGTGGGGGGGGGGGGGTGAGCTGAGTTAATCGAAAAGTAATACCGGGCCGCACTTAGCATTGCCCCAAAGCTTGTTAGTAAAACAAAAACTCGCAAATATCCTTAGTCTACAAAAGGAGATATTACGATACCACCCACACAATTATGTAAGCTATAAGCCTGACAGAACCCACTGCCGCAGCCTCTGCTTCAGTTGTTCTTTGCATGGGTTACTATCAGTGACGTGTGATGGTAATATCATCTGCTCAGTGTGTTGATTCACATCACCTCTTATTTGAACTGTCTGGACTGGCGCCAACATGACATAATATGGAAAGAATGAAAAGTGCGCGTAAACTCCAGGCAATTGCACCTGCAATGGGCTTGTAACGCCGTGGAACTGCAGTTTAGAATGAGTTGGAGTGGTCGTAAACCCCAGTTGAACGACAATTGTGCATAGGAACGGCTTATTTTCTGAATGACTGAAATTTGTGTAAAATTAAGAGTAAGTACTACTGCTAATATTAAAATCACGCAAAACTACATGAAATTTCACAAAAAGGTTCAACCATGGGTTAAACATTGTCATATGTCTACTGGCACAACAGATAAATCAATAGTTGTATCGACTATTATTTTCAACTTTATTTACCAATTTATTTTAATTTTTAAGTAGTTAATACTTTCTTTTGGTTTTTATTATTCAATATCATATATTTCAAAATATCTATAACATGTTTTGGTGATGTAATTAAAATACGTCATGTGGCAACAAACGGTATCAGTCACATAGGGGCTATGAAACCTTATCTCCAACAAGTAACTGTTTAGCCAACCGCAGCCACACTCGCACATTGCAGTCGTAGGAAATGATTTGCGAGCTCAGAGATAGCAAAGTGCCACTGGAGTTCCAGTTTGTTGCAGAATTAGGTCAAGATGGCAAACATATTTATTTAATTTCTGAAACAATGTATCAATTTCGAGTCAAATATTACTACTGAAATCACCGATATTTACTTGAATTTCGTGATCTTTGGCCTTTTTTCTCAGTGGCCTTTTTAAAGCAAATTTTCTTATTGGATCCAACAATTTAAATCAACGCGAACCATAAAGTCAATGCTTGAACGCAAATGTTAGTCACTCGTTTCACTAGTTCTGGATTCATCAGTTTCATGACTTTCTGTGCGGAAGTCTTGGCAACCGAGTGTGGCTATCAACATGACAGATAATGATATTAACCGTTCAGCTGCCATATCATAAACATGAGCCTGTGTAGGGTTACTTGATGATAGACTGATTAATGAAATTAACCTTATTACTTTTCAATATTTAATACAATTCAGAAGTTAAAAAAAGTTGTATCAAATATTAACAATTCCATCTACGGGCAGTGTTTCCCGAATTACCAAATCGAGAAATTATTAGTTTTCATTAGTTATTATTTACAATTTATTACATATTATGAAATTCTAAACAATGTAAATTTTTCAATATCTTAGTGATCTTGATTTTATATTAGCTTAAAGGACACATACACTATAGATTGTGTTGTTGTTTTAATAAGAAATGTACAATTTGTCCTAATACAATTGAAATTGAAATGATGAGACTTTACGAAGCTGGGCCATGACATATCATTTAATTACCGATAAAAGTCGGGACGAATTTACAATAGGCTACCCGGCACCTCCACCATAATATTTAAAATATCAATATCTTTGCGCAGTCCTATCCTTATATCATATTTGTTCCGAACATTCTTAACATACAAAACATAAAAATATTTGTATACAATTATTTATTTATTTTTTATTTAAAAAAATAATAAAGTAAAAATGGACGTTCCTTAGTAATAGCTAGTAGTGTAGTGAATGTTGTATAGTACTCGGCGACGCCTCCACGCTGTTTAACACGTCGCCGTGCAGAAGCTAATGCGTCGGTTCATACTTCATATCACACAACTTATCTACACCCATAGGCGTCGTTACGGGGTTTTAAGAGGAAGTGCCCCCCCCCCCTCAAGCCACCCTAAACTTAACTTCGTATTTTCAATTTCCATCTACCACAATATTTATGTAGCCAAGATGTTTGGAACTGTTTTTAAAAACTGATAAGATAATTTTTAAAACCGAAATGCAGCTGTCTTGGGTTGAACAATAGTGAAACCACGAGGGTGTAACGTAGTCTGTTACTGGTGCAACCAATCCTTGCTTAGTTTACAGAATCAACGGAACAATTCTTGATATGTTATTCTGGACAGGTCTCCGACGCAAGTCTCAATGTATCTGAATCTGAACGTATTTGCTAAAAGATAACCTTGAAAAACGTGCTCACTTAGAAATGTATCATCACAAGCAATATTTTTATAATTTGCTGTATATAATAATATGGTAACCTAACAAAATAACACAACAGTTGATAATTTGATTTCTGTTTCCTTGACATAATTATGTGCATAGTTTCGGCCATATGTGATGTTTGTCGGCCATTCGAACAAGAGTTACATAACAACTCGGCATTCCAACAGTCATCTTATACCTTTTAACATTTTAAAAATCTCAATCCAATTTATGTATCAACGTTATATTCGCTGAAGCCAGCAACCATGTTGGTTGGATAACATGGTCATGGCGTTACAGTAAAAAAGGGTTCCGTCGTCATTTATTTAGGTACAATTTGAACAACGACGAAATTTCGTAATTTCTTTATAATCCAATCAGTGGCGTAACTTACTAAGCGCGGGCCCCCCCGCGAACGTAGTTCACTCTGCCCCCCTATAATACCTATAATAAAGGTGGTGTAAGTGGCGGTTGGGAGGGGGGGGGGGGGTCAACTTACATTATGACTTTACGACGGTTTAATTTTTGATAATTTTGAACACTAAGAAATATTACTCTGTATTCAGATGTTGACCATTTATTTACTCAACAAGCAGTCCAAAATTGCCAAGAGGAGGCCCTAAAAAAATGAACGTGTTGGGGAACCAAAAAATATGTTACCAAATATAATACCGGTAATAATAAACTTAAATTTTGAATGAAGTTGTAAAAAGTTTGCATATTTGGAAGAACAATTCATATTTGATTTCCTTTTAAATATGGCCTGTTATTTTATTGATAATGTGACCGTTGACCTTTAGTACCAATTTGTTTAATATTTACAAAAATGTATCATGTGACCACTCGTTGTCACAAATTATACCTAGATTAAGAGTTTGTTAAATTAAAAGATCCAAATGTGTTTTGCAATACTTTAGGTAGGATTATTTTGTGAACTTTGACCCATGAACGAAAAAAAACTGGTTTATTCGTAGGCCTTTTTAGTTTTTATTTGCTCTAAAATATTAACCAGGGGTTATTTATTGTTTGGAACGCTCGGTTATACAAAATTGGTTCAAATTACTGTAACATCTGTTTGAATTTCACCTCAATAATTTGATAACGACCAGTAGGTAACTATATCTCGTAAGTAGTCGCGTTGTTTTATTGGGAAGTCTGCCCAAGGGTGGAATGCATGTCCCTCTTCAGGTGTCTATAACTAGGTAGGCCTATATATTTTGCTAGGACAATTGCGAAGGGATGCCCAAGGGCTGTTTTATAGAGGACTCAATCCCTTGCATTAGCATTAATGACTGAGGATCTCGGAAAAAACCTTCAGTCAGGATTTCCGATCTCAACGGGATTTCAAACCGGGACTTCGTGAATCAGCCAACACTGCTGGTGTAATCACTCGTTGATGAAGTTATGAAATTTTGAGTGCTTTTCAAGAACTTATAGATATCCATTATAATAACATATCCAGTTTGTTTAGTTCATTGCGTAGCGACAAAGTCTGACAAAAGCCAAAACACTGTATGATCATCCCGTTCCGGGCCCCTCATACCCCCGGGCCCCCCCGCGACCGCGGGGGCTGCGGGGGCGGTAGTTACGCCACTGAATCCAATGAAGTCTAAAGGAATAATGCTTGTCGAGTAATGACATTGCAATATGCTGGTCGTACCGTGATTGCACTGTGACGACTACGAGTGAAATTGAAACTAAAAGCTTGCGATATCGCGTACCCGCACCTGCTAACCCAGCTCACCACGGAGCTGCACGTCTGACTACTCACTACCCTCTACCCGCTACCCGCACCTGCTAACCTGGCTCGCCACGGAGCTGCACGTCTGACTACTCTCTACCCGCTACCCGCACCTGCTAACCCGGCTCGCCACGGAGCTGCACGGCTGACTACCCTCTACTCGCCACCCTCTACTCACTACCCTCTCCCCCCTACCCGCCTACCCTCTACCCTCTACCCGCCACCCTCTACCCGCCACCCTCTACTCGCCACCCTTTACCCTCTACTCGCTTCCTACCCCTACCCGCACCCTCTACCCGCTACCCTCTACCCTACCCTCTACCTGCTACCCTCTACCCTACCCGCTACCTTCTACCCGCTTCCCTCTACCTCTACCCGGCCGTTGTCCTCTACCCTCTCTACCCGCTACCCGCACCGCTGTCTGCAGTGCCCACCCCACCCGTAGCACTATGACGTCGAGCCACGACTCGGAAAATATTCGCAAACAATCTCTTTGTGGAAATTTATTTAAATTGTAACGTCACTTGTTTCAAGTTATGATTTTGTAAAATTTAGTTGAATGGAATATTTTAGAGATGTTCGACCCCAAGCTAGGTTGTCCTTAGAACCTGCTCGCATCCATTTCAAAATCCCTTTCAATAAGTGAAAGCAAGATCTTGCTTTTTTTATTGATATATTAATTTATGAGATAGATTCTGATAGATAAAACAGATGGCTTATTAGCTTTTCGTAGCTTATCAACAATGAAAAATAATCCCCAACATATTCTTCATTTCATTGGCAGTTAGGCGTAAATCAGAAGCTATGTGTTCATTTTTGTCGATATGTCAGATGTTTGAAGATGTCTACACTAATCGCGTACTAGACGTAAAGCCGTACGACAATAATTCAACGTATCAGCTTTGAGTATGGTAATTCAACGTATCAGCATGAATTGCTTCTAATCCTCACACTATACTCAACGTTTCATCTTCCTTGCTTCACTTCAGTATAGGTTTGTCCTAGGAACCAGTGGCGTATCCAAAAATTCATAAGAGGGGGGAGTTTAACCAATGAATTCATAGATGCACCGAAGGCTTTGGATTTTTTTCTCCTTCAAGGTCATTTTGGTGAAAATCAGTGCTTTTTAAAGCATCACCAACTTTTTATCTACTAAAATCCTGTTTTTAATCTAAACATTTTCTCTTTCAAGGTCATTTTGGTGAAAATCTGTGGGTTTTAAAGCATCACAATAACCAAAATTATATCTACTAAAATCTTCTTTTGGACAGATGGTAATTTGCCTATAGTTTTGCGATAAAATAGTTATTCTATATTCCTCATTGAAACGTTTAAGTGCACTTTCACACTTTTCTTTGGAAAAAAAGGGTGGGGGGTTGCCCCCCTCTCTCTCTTGGATACGCCACTGCTAGGAACGTAATGCTTACTACACGTATGTCTAGTGCTGCATGGTCTCAAGGCGCATCGTCAAGCTCCAAGATCAGCTAAGCGGAATAGCACTAATTACCTGGTTAAGATGCGTCCTCGGTGCTTGTTACTGGCACACGATGGTCGCCTCCTGATCACGATCGTGGCTGTTTTCTTACCTCGGTCCGAGGAAACTCACCATGCACTGCCGGCGTAACAGATATCTTTACGTCTTGTTTGCTCCAGGCTCCTACCGTATAACCTAACCATGTTTTCCTCGCAACGTGCGGATGTCAGTAAATACGCGCCAGACGTTAAAATATTGTATTACACTTGTCTTGTCAAGACTTGTGTAGTATTTGTAGTACCACGCCCTAATATATAGATGTTATCTGATAGCATTCGGCGAGGTTGGCAGAGGAAATGAGGTAAATTAAAAATACAATTATTACCAACATGACAAAAGGGTTTTGTCTCGTACTTCTTAAAGTGTCTGTTTAGCTTAAATTCTACCTCAGTTGCTTTAGATATTTCATAAGTTACTTACAAAATGTGAATTTAATTTTTAAACAAAATTTCGTGGTCAAATAAGTCATTATCGGTTGCTGGCGTACATGCTGTCGCTTTTAATTATTTTAAATCGGGAATTGACGAAGCATCACTATCACAGAACTGTCGAAGGTCAACAGTAACAAAAGAAAATGATTCAGATGATATTGAATTTTGTTTTCTAAAGTTTCATCTGGCTCCAGGATTACGTACCTGACCTACGTCTACGTACGTCATGAAAACAACAAACTCACACTGTTGGCTAAGCTCGCGAAAACCAGGCTTTGAGGCAGAACGCAGACGCGCGCGGAATCACTTGGAAGCTCTATCATTTGTCCTATCGGGTTGTGGTTTGCACCAAAATGTTAAGTAAGAATGTGAAATAGTGGGTATCAAGGCACATTTTCCAAATACTGCTCACTTTTCTTATTAACTGACCGTAAATATGACACCAAACAGTTAATTTGTAGTAATTTCCCAATTTTGTGTAAGAGACAATTATTTGAAATTTCAAAATCGGCTTTGATACAGAGACGCGCTCATCCATTGTGAACAGCCTCCCAAAAATGCAGATTTTTGATGAAAATTAAAGGTCAAAAAGCGTTATTTTCTGTGTGTGAAATTAGCTGGATTTGACGATTGAGCAGTTTTTTAAATGGGCATTTAACATTGTAAAATAAGTTGGCCCGAGCTTGGCAAACAGTCTTAATACTTATAAAACAAATGAATGACGATATTTGCTGAGAGTAGAAGATCCCAACATTTAGCGATGACGTCGACGTGTAATCTCGACTGTTCCATCTCCTCCCATCCGCTCCTCTGCAACTTAGTTTTACCATTGACTTCTCCGCCGTGACTGTATTGATTTGATACGGCTAACTTCGCCCTGTCTGTCGTCACATCAGCCCTAAACAATAAACATCAAACAATCATCGGCCTCTACGTCACCGCAGTAATAATATCGTCCCTGATGATCGCTTATGAAGTTATGTCGGCAAGTTTGTCGCTTCCAAGACCTGATAAACATCCACTACAAGACTGGAATAGGCCTACATCCGACTGGTTTCAATCTGACTGGAGAGAAATATAATTTGTTGGCTGCTCACCAACATTTGTTAGGTGACCACAAGAATCCACTTTATTATAGTAAACAAAAAAATCACAAACATATAATTGAGCGAGCGTAGCGAACGTCTCCACTTGACTCTTATGGCTCAAATGTCTGTTTTTTTTTTTTTTTTTTCTGTTACTGCTTCGGTACTATGCGGGTTGCTGTATAGTTTTTGAACAAAATCCGCTCGTTGGTTATAAAAATAAAAAATAAAAAATAAAAATAAAAAAAAAGTTCCGATCGTTATGAAACTTTGCAGGGTCAATAAGTACAACATTCTCTCCTATTTTACAAATTTTCATCTAAATCGGTCAAGATCTTAAAGACTTATTGATATGTAACATTATGGGAATGTCGTACTCGGGTCGTGTTGCACGTACCGGTGCTCGCTCAACAACGCGACGGGACTTTAGCGTTTTCCTAGTAAATCTAATTATAATTGTTACATACAGTAAATGGTTTTGTTAAATCTTGGCCGGAGCCTTTAGAATTTTAGAGTTAGGTCTTCCAGTGGCGTATCCAGGAATTCATAAAGGGGGGAGTTAACCAATTAATTGGATGAGCGAAGCGAAGACTTCAATTGTCTTGTGTGTTTTTTGTTTTTTTTTTACTCACGTTACCCCAAGAAAAGTAGCTCGGGTGTTTTGTTTTTGTTCGTTTTTTTGTCTGTTTGTTCGCTCTCTACCGGGAAAAACGGCATATGCGATCTTGATGAAAATTGGAGGGGACCTTCGAAATCTCTGAACTTCGAGCTGTATTGTTTTTAGGTACGATCGAAGAAATATTTCTCATAAATATCGTACTTTTGCGATTTTTTTTTCGATTTTTAATGCGGTTTTTTCGTGATATTTGGCAAACGACTACTCCGATATTGATGAAACTTTATAGGAACGTTTAAAATCACTGAAGTCATATATGTTATGATTTTAGAGATATTTGAAAAATTATTTCTTATAGAAATCGTACTTTTACGATTTTTTCTCCGGTTTTTAATACGATATTTTCGTGATATTTGAGCCGATTTTGACCAAACGGGTGGGGCTACTACTTTCATATTTTACATTGCCATAAAAATAATGGTGATGTAGTGCCTCTTGAAAGAAAAAGTTGAAAAAGTTGGTCAAAATTCATAGAAATAAAGGTTTTAATATAAGCCTTTTACAGGTGTAAGGAGATTCCACATAAAAACGTAGTCATTGGACATAAATATTCCACAAAAAGCTCATCCATCAACGCGACTGGAAAAAGCGTTCGCGAAGCGGCTAGTTTATAGATATACCGAAGGCTAAGTGGTGGTTCCGGGGGGGGGGGGGGGGGGGCTTGTCCCCCAGGATAATTTTTCTCTTTCAAGGTCATTTTGGTGAAAATCTGTGCGTTTTGAAGCATCACAATAACCAACTTTGTATCTACAAAAATCCTCTTTTGGGTCATGATGGTTATTTGCCTTTAGTATTGCGATAAAACAGTTAAATTCTATATTCTCAATTGAAACGTTAAAGTGCACTTTCACACTTTTTTTGGCAAAGGGGGGGGGGAGGGGGTAGTACCCCCTTCCCCCTTGGATGCGCCACTGAGGTCTTCTATTATCGAAACAGGTATCAAACTTCCCGAGGATAGTCCTGGATGAGACACTGCTGTTATAGTAATAATATTAAATTATGTTACTACTATTTATTTCTGAAGTTGTACATTTTCTTGACAGTAAGATCTACTACTCCATCGAATGTGGGGCAATGAGGCCCAGTCACAAAGTGTCTCTTACTATGTCATGTTATTATTCTTAAAACCACATTATAAAATACAATACAAATAGTAACAAATAATATCAAAGGCGATAGTAAAGGGTGAACAATAATGTGATCAATGTGAATGCACTTGCAAAATTTTGCTTGAACTGGGTATCTAACACATAATGCTCTGGAAAAGAGCTATTCTCTTAGGTTGTTGTGCACCATGACAAATCGAACAGTGAACTGTCACACTGCTGCCATTAACTGACGAATCATAAAGGTTTTATCCCATTTGAGTTACTTTTCATTGCCCACAATACTATATATAGTAAAAAAAGCGAGTAAATTAATAGGGGCAACTAGGTATGTTGCGGAAAGGACAATTGTGAAGGAATTTCCGAGGGTTGTTCAAGAAGACTCAATCCCTTGCATTCGCATTGACGACTGAGGAAAATCTCGGGAAGAAACCTTAGGAGGATTAGTCAGGATTGCCGGTCTCGACGGTATTCGAACCCGGGACCTCCCGAATCAGAGTCAAGCGCTTGGCGCTCGATTCACACTTTCGGTTATATAGCCAAAACTTTTGAAGCCCGTAAACGATAAAAATGTAATGAAGGACAAGACTTAGCAAGAAATGTATACTTGTAAATGCATGCAGGTGTATATCTGTTGCCTAACCAAGGTGTCGTTCGCCTACGACTTTCCACATCTCTGCTCCAGTAACCACGCGTCACTACTCACTGCTCACTACACTGCTCACTAGTCTATGCTCGCTACTCACTGCTCACTGCTCACTACTCACTACTCACTACTCACTACTCACTACCCACTACCGACTACCGACTACCCACTACTCACTGCTCACTACCCACTATACTCACTACCCACTATACTCACTACCCACTACCAGTGGTGTATTGGGGCCGGAACGCGCCGGAACGACGTTCCTATTCTTTTTCTAGTATTTTAATGGTTCAAATGTGTTCAAAATATATAAAATGTAATGTTTGTGCTAGGAAATATTGTAAATTGAAATAATATGTATGCTCCTTCCTTTCAGTCATTTGATGCGTGTTTTGTTCAATCACGCCTCACATGGTCAATGGGCATGTTTATATCTTCTTGTAAATATGTGGTGCGTGGCGGGGCATTTCATTTCTCAATCATTCGTACAGCGCAACGTACATCATTGAAAAAAATGAGCATTTTTAAGTCCCAATCACACATTTGCACTGAAAACGTTAGACAGGGAGTTAAAGCCACAATCAATAGATAAAATTGTATACTGTTTGAATGAATCCGAAGTTGAGGCCACTAACAAGGTTTTTAGAAGCGCATATGCATACTAAAACATGGGAAAATAGAACTAACCATTGTTGAGTTGAGGGTAAGTCATAAGTGGCATTTTTATTATTCATAATCGCAATACTTAACGTCAAACTGTATTAGTTATTAATTTCTTACTGATTACTGCACTCATGGCTCCTTGACAATGTAAAAAAAACTGCCTAACATATGCACGTGTAAAACGGTCGTACATGGTGCGTTCCGGCACTTCTTTTTTAGCAATACACCACTGCCCACTACTCACTACTCACTACTCACTACTGACAGTCTCGCCTGCATTTAAACAAAAGTATCTATAAACTACAGGAACGGGAATACTTAAAGAAAAGGAGCTAGGCTACTGAAGAGGGAATGGGACACATTGGCAGTTAGCAAATAGCTGTTCGCTCGGCCAAGAAGCATCCGACGTATATGAAACTTTGCAAAGTTCTCAATAAAACAAACATGGACAGGCACGGTCATCGATTTTCAGAATGTTGTCTTGATCATTTAGAAAAAAATCACGATATTTTGGACTTTTTAACAAAATCTAATTTCGTGAATACTAATTTATTTTTTTATAAATTGTTTCAAGACAAATTTAAAAAAATTGTTACTGTAGAGCCCTATATTGCCACTTTCGTGAGATATGTTGAAAACTTGAAACACCTGTGGTGTCAGTCAGCCGAGCGAACAGCAGTTTGCCTAAAACGCATGTCCTTCACTCGCCGTGCGTCGATATTGTTGGTGGAGGTGCCGACTTTCTAGGGGGCTAGCCACCCTTACCTCACCAAAAACATTCTGTCACCCTTATTGAAGGGCAATAACACAACAAACGCGTAATGTTCGTGTTCATCGTGAGACGTGACACACGCACAGACGGACGGACGGACGGACGGACGGACGGACAGACGGGCAGAAAACTGATGTTTAGATAATTTGTTTTGTGTTTATTTTTAAATTGCTGCATGCACATTTGTGACGGACACATGCTTTGCTTGACAATCATTTTGCCGGCACAAAGAAATGTGATAGTTGAATAGGAAAATGAAAGAAAACTTAGAGCTAGAAAAACATTCGAAGAGACTTTTACTTGCGGAAGAATAACGCAAGTTGTCCCCATCACCATGTATTTATGTAGTCAAAACTAACTGTATATGTTATATATTATTGTCTGCAAGGATTGTAGAACAGTTGACAAAATACGCCCCTAAATGTTCTTACAATCATCATTACAATTTCCTGGTTATTTGTTCGTATTTTTCTCGTGTTTGGAATCGTTATCAATAAGTAATTATTTCGTTACGCCAACTACTAATCAAGGTGCATACTCGCCCATACTTCCCATCGCGAACAAGTCACCCACCCATCCACCCACGCACCCACCCATAGCACGCTCGCACACTATCTCGGGTAAGTTTCCTGTAGGGATCAGACATACGTCGATACATGAGGAAGCCACGCATACAAAGCTCGCGTCTTGAAATATTTATTCATCGCCATCATCTTACCCGGTTTGCAATAGCTCCCCGCCCTAGCTTCCGCAATAACATAACATATGCTCGCTTATCGGCTCTCCACTCATCATACAGCTACTACTCTACCTCCAACTCCGAAAATAATTAATTATACACCCTTTTTTACGTTCCAAT
This sequence comes from Sweltsa coloradensis, assembly GCA_024449915.1. Lineage (NCBI taxonomy): Eukaryota > Metazoa > Arthropoda > Insecta > Plecoptera > Chloroperlidae > Sweltsa > Sweltsa coloradensis. The sequence continues at coordinate 47,265 of JAMZAV010001642.1, read as the reverse complement.
TTTGGTGAATGGATTCCTTCTATTACCCCCCAAAAAAATTTTACCTCATAATACTACACTAAAATGATTGCTTAAAAAATCATACCTTGTTACTTGATTTTACACGAAGTTTTAAATTTTCTTAAATCGGCGTTAACCCGCGCTTCTTTTTTGTTCAACATAGAAACTTGAGCATCAATCAATTATCAATCATTTTAATGCATTGTTATAATATTACTATTTCAAATATTTACAGAAATGTAGTTCATTGTTGTGTCTGCATCTATGTAATTAGATTTATTTAGTTGTCCTCCTTTGTAAATCAGTTTTTATAACTGAATAGGATAGACGTTAAGGCTATTCGACCGCGTTTTTCTATTTTCCAAAATATGCTACCATAGTCAAAATATAGTGAATGGCTTTGAAACCTGGCTATTTTAGAAAATCAAAAATATTTTTTTCAAATTTTTCTGATCCGGTACACGGCCAATATAGCCACCTCAAATAATTTACAACTTCAATTCTCCAAGGCACACCATTCAACGTGGGGTGTTGTGTTTTTGTGACATTAATTTCAACTGTTTTTCTATGGAAAGACAGAGAATAAATATTTATTTTAACAACTGTCTTTCCTGAAAATTTTTTGGTTTGGCGGTACAAATCGGTAAAAAATACCGCCAAACGAAAAAATTCGCAGAAAAGACAGTTGTTAAAATAAATATTTTTTCTCTCAGTCTTTCCATAGAAAAACAGTTGAAAATGAATGTCACAAAAACACAACACCCTACGTTGAATGGTGTGCCTTGGCGAATTGAAGTTGTAAATTATTTTGAGGTGGCTATATTGGCCGTGTACCGGATCAGAAAAATTTGAAAAAAATATTTTTGATTTTCTAAAATAGCCAGGTTTCAAAGCCATTCACTATATTTTGACTATGGTAGCATATTTTGGAAAATAGAAAAACGCGGTCGAATAGCCTTTAAATAAAAAATAAAAAAATAAAAAATAAATACCAATCTAAAATGGCCCTTTATAATATCGTGTCTTGAAACTGTGCACAAATACACTCTCAAACGCCCAAAAATATGCATTCCCCTTCTTGGTAATCAACATATTTTGACCGAACCACTTGTTCAAATTACAAAACAAAATAATTATAGAGGATGTACAGAAAAGGCTGCCGAGTACGTCAATAATGTCTAATCTTTTTTGGATCAAAATCCTTTAAGGTCACGGGGCATAAGTTTCGTCCCTATGTTTTTTCTTATGGGAGATTTTTGCCGATGGGACCTAGCTCGAAAAGTACCAAGTTTGACAAAAAAAATCGGCTCATGGTGGACCCAACAATTTTTCTGTTAATTTCTAAATTCATAACTATAGTTGGCCCGAATAAAATATATTTTTTGAGTTTAGCGGGTGAATACCCCTACTAATAGAATGAACTCGTGCCTCGAGGAGTACCCATCCAGCTAAACTGCCCCTCACGTTTATAAATAACTAGGAAACGCTCAGTTGGACGCGTTGATAAGCGAGCACGTGCTATAGCTAGACCCACATTGCACATTTTTTAAATTTTAAAATTTGCGACGTTCGCTGTCCACAGGGCCATGTTTCCGATATTATTTATTATTGCCAAGGTATTTGGGTAAACCCGTGGGTAAACTTTTACTTTGTGGATAAAATCCACGGCCATCTAGAGGACCTTGACTCCTTGGGACAAAATAGACTGCTTAATCCTCGAAAGTATTTTGATTACTTCTAGGTGGCAGTGCATTAGAAACTTCGCGCGTCTTTTCGTTGCCATGGCAACGTTACTTTTGTTATATGTAATTTCCATCTACACTACTTATCGGATCAAAATAAAATTAACATATTCTTGACCGGACGGACTTTCTAATTGATTTGGCTATCTCAGATTTTGTTGCTGGTTATTTTGTAAATGAATACTTTCGATTATCTTTAATGTTTCTTTTTAACTTTTTGAACGATTTTGCCACAAAACTAATGGCATTCAATCGAGAACAAAAGCTTGCGGATGGTCAAAATTTCAACTCGATCCGAGCCTCCGTTCGAACGTTATGGCGAGACATACAAACAAAAAAAAAACAAAAAAAAAACAACAACAACAAAACGAGTGACAAATTTTTCCGGCAGAGTCAAATGGAAACGCTCGCTTCGCTCGCTTAATAAAGGTAGTGCGTACGTAGGTACGGGGCTAGCGTCCACCAAACTCTGCACAAAATACCCGGCACCTCCACCAAAAACAAGGTTTTGCAAGAACGTAGTTTCACCTCCTCTTTCTACTCGGCACCTCCACTAGACAAAAGAAAATAATAAGATCGTCATTATTGTCTTTTGAGAAGACCAACACTTTTTATTTTTGGGGGGTATGTAGGCTAACTTTATGAAATTTCTCCGTATAATTAACGATTGGGATGGTAGATTTGTGTCACGCGAAGACCTCATGTGGTGGTTTGAAGTGAGTACATTTCTATCTCGGTTCTACGATTGTTTTATGTTTGCTGGTACAACCACAAACAATCGTAGAACGCAAAATATTCAAGACACGCTTTTAAAAATATCATGTTACCAAAAAATGATATAATAGGTATACCTAATAATTTTTAAGCGAATGCCTGCTGTCAAAGGACAAAGGGTATTACTTACTAGTAATATGCCTAGGCTAGCTAGAGATTATGTAGAATATTTATGCACTTTTAATGGCAAACGATGAATAATATGAATCTTTCAATTCAATGTAGTCACATAATACATTGCTAAACTATTTTTTAATAGGTAGGTATAGAAAAACATTATTTTTAGTGAAAATAGCATTTTGTTATTAGCGTTTTACAGAATATATGTTGACGATGTAGCATGAAAAACGTTTTGTACAGCCCTAATGCTCACTCCGGCCTTGTATGTTTGTCACTATATGTTTGGAGACAAGCATTGCGACATTGCTACTTGAATATAATATAACAAGTAACAACGCGCGAACTAATTGTGTATGTTTGTTGCATGTGCTGTGATCCCACATACTCGTGCTGTAAGTCGGTCATGCTAGGAAATCGGTTTGTTTCTAAAGCAAGTCCTATTACAGTTGTTTATGTTCTACTATTGCGCGGTGCGGGTCTAGGTTAGTTGCTGACCGCGTGTGCATGGCACAATGCATTGTCCCCGTATAGTGACAATTTGGGTAATGGGAAGACTTTCAAAGGCTTAAATCAGTACTTAACAGTTTTAGTACACAGTTGATAGCGCAATTACCCTAATAGTATGATACTCAATTTCAACTATTACAAACTCCTTGTGTGTGATGTGGGATATATGACTCAGCAGACTCTTAAGTCCATTGAACTATAATTTATGCATTAGCTAAGAAGTAAGTTTTTTTAAATTGATAATAATCGCTTTAGAAATCAGCTGGAAAGCACTAAAACAAATGAGTTGTCTTACATGTGTACTAGGTTTCTGTAAGGACTTCAATACTGTGGTATCGAAATATGAACGCTCACTGGATTACTACCCGGTGATAAACGTCACCTCATAACACAATAATCACTCGATTTCATGAGTGCCTGCTCCATGGCGAAAAAGGGAATTTCTCAGAAGAATTGTACCTACAATACTTATTGTTCCCTATTTCAATAACACGATTATTATTAGATGAGCGAAGCGAAGATTCCATTTCACTACACTGGAAAAAAATCCAGAATGTTTTTTTTAAATATATATTTTTGTGTGTCTGTTAACACGATTCCGGCTAAACCGATACTCCAATTGCGATGAAATTTTCTGGAGGCCTTCGAAATCTCTGAAATTAGAACTGCCACGTTTTTGAGCGCAATCGAAAAGTTATTTCTCATAAAAATCGTAATTTTACGATTTTGTTTCGATTTAAAAAAAGTTCTTCGACTTTAACACTTACATGCTTTATCCGATTGTAATATTTTTTCACAGAACCTTTATTTTATGAATTAATATATTCGTGTGATATTTGAGCGTAATCGAAAAATTATTTATCATGAAAATCGCAGTTTAACGATTTTTTGGTTTTATTTTTTAAATATCTTCGACTTATAACACCTACATGATTTATCTGAATGTAATGATTTTTTTACAGAACCTTAATTTTATGAATTGATATATTCGTGGAAAATTTGAGCGGAATCGAAACAATATTTCTCATGATAATCGCAATTTTACGATTTTTTTCGATTTTAAAAATTTCTTTCGACTTATAACACCGACATGCTTGAACCAATTGTAATGATTTTTTCACAGAACCTTTATTTTAAAAATGAGTATATTGGCGTGAATTTTGAGCGCATTCTAAAAATAATTTCTCATGAAAATCGCAATTTTACGCTTTATTAGTTTAAAAAAATTACGCTCATCCAACAACGCGCCAGAAAAAGCGTTTGCGAAGCTTCCTATTTAATTAATTTCACATGTTCATGTTTTCGATACGTGTAATAAAACATTGAACACATGTTTTGACACAACATTATAAAAAAGTAACCGTTATTTGAAAAATATTCTAAGATGAAGTTAATCTGCACAAAACGAGTTATTTTGTTCCATCAGTTTTAAGGACTGGCTGATTGGTGTAGTGGCATTTCACTCCGTGCGCGTTTCCCCTGTCATAAACACATGGGAAACTTTCAACCTATAAAACATATTCGTTTCCTTAATTAATATTTAACTATTTCGTGGTCATAAAGCTGACCCTAAGCTAGTAGCAGAATAAACAATCATCTGGAAACTTGTGTAGATCCTCGCTTTCGATTTATGAGACAGACGTTTCCAGTATTCAGCCCATTAAACATTATGACTCCCACATATATGGCAGGGTAAACACGCAGTATAGCTAGGAGCCGTTACGTGTAATAAATCCTTGTGGTCTTGCAAGAGCCACTCGATTAGCTCTAAAAACGTAAAGCCCCTCAATGCGCATGCAAACCAAGGCATGTCCAAGGAAATCAGGACGACTTGGCGAATAATCATAGCGCAACTGTGGCTCATATGAGTAAGATTTCGATTTTGATAAACAAATAAAACAAATTTGGTGTATTTTCAGAAATTGGGTCGTAAACTGGCGCCAATTCTGATTGTCATCTTTCGAAATTTATTCAGCCCTTAAAAATTAATTAATATATTTAAAGCTGTACTAAGTGAGCCCCGTCCAGTGTCCACACACATGTTTATTAAGCAAATGGACAGTGGCGGGTCTAGCTCTGAGTCATGGGGGAGTTCGGTTTTACAAAACAGGATCTGTTTGAAAGTTTCAGTCGTCAGTGCACCTTATCGCCGAAGACGACAAAATTTGCGATTTTGCAACTTTCAAAGGCCTAAACACAGGTAAAAAAAAAAACGAAAATTGTCTACGTAATCAAAATCGGAATTTCATAGGGGGCATCGTCCCTGCCTCGCCCCTGTATCCGCCACTGGTCTATAAGAACACGCAGTCTGTTATCTAAACTATAGAGTATTTTCCTTGGTCTGTATGCTATAGCCTATAACTTATACCGATAGCGTGATTTATACATGATCATGTCGCAATGCACCAATGAAACTGTAGACGTGTGATACGATACGTCCTACGCCATTCAACACGGTATATACGGAGGAGTGTAAAACCGTTTGAGATAGACTTCAGTGTAGAATAGACGCGTTAATTTTACTAGTAGTATGTATCTTGCAAGTTTAGGGTACTTTTTAGTACGTTTTTAAAACAAACCCTTCACGGATAAAGTAGTTGATTGATTGGATATTGCTTAACGTCTCATATTTATGCAACTTGGCTAATCGAGACGAAGGGAGGGACGTAAGGGAGACGCGGGGGGACAAGGGGTGGACAGGCCTGTGCTGGTCAGAACCAGCCACAAGCGTATGGGGAGGGCAGGGGTTCCCCCACGTCGTGGTCGTCTCCGTCTGTGTCATCCGTCCGTGTTGTCATTGTCGTCGCCGTCGGGGAGGTAGTCAAAGGGAAGGGTAAAGTTCCCCGACGACGACCCGGAGCTCGCCATTAGTTTCAGGGAGAAAAACTCCCCTAATCAGGGGCCAAACCACGAAAAGGTTGCGAGTTGGAATTTGTGTTGTTCGTAGTGAATCAGGTGTGTTTATCAGTAAATGACTACATAGGGCTAGACTAGAGCATGGGACGCGAATCTAAAGCGCACGTGCCCCCAAGTATAGGTACAAAGTACAGTTCATCAATTAGTTCTTCTCGCACGCCCCTTTCACGTATTCCACTCTTTGAAGTGGATTTTTACTTTAGCAGTTAATTACCTCTATCTGTGTTTAAAACACACTAGTCACTACCGGTAGAATATTTATTCCGACGAGTACAATACAATTAAAAAAGTTAAATCGGACCAGCGCCAAATGTGAGCGAAACGCCTGGGACCATGTGTGGGTGGTTTTATGTATCTCTACCCGCAGTTCGCCCTATACACTCTCGAGACCACATCATATGCTAATAAAGAAATCCTCTGTCTCAGATTCAATGAAAAATTCATCCCTGCTTTCAAATTCAACTTGATTTACACTGGCGTTTTTATTTGTAAAGTGCAAGAGGCCGGAAAAATAGTAAAGCCCTCTGGAGTGGCTCGTGTAGGGAAGACTGCATAGAGCTTGATTTATCGCAAACTATTCCAATTTGCTATGAATGAAAAGTTGGTTGGGCTTCGGTCGATGCTGTGCGTTTGTTTTTACCGCATGTTCTACCGCACAGTTCTCGCCAGACATAAAACACCTCGGCTCGCCAACCCATGGGCTTAACTTGTAATTGAAAAGGAACACGCATTCATAATGTGTGTGTGGGGCTTCTTCCTGCTACTGCATGGCCTGGGCCTATTACTATTAGTTATCACGTCGCATGTGCTGAAAGCTTGCCAGTTAGAAAGCCGGGGTTTCACGAAGGGAGGGCGCTGGGAGATAGAGTGAGGGGTGCACACGGCTTCACGCCAGGAAGTTTCTTTTTTAATTAATACATAAATACATTAATAAGTAACCCTTTATTTATAGGTCAGTGTTATACATATTTACCACCACTTTTCAAAATCTACACAATTAAATCTGCCAGTTTATCATACTTTAACCCGGGTAAAAAGCTGCTTTGTTTTGTTCGGAATTGGTACAGAATTTTTCCTTATTAAATTCTAATAATTAGAAGAAAACAAAAAAATACACAAATTCCCGGGATGTCCCTGATATTTTGTTAGCCCGAATAGTAGATTCAATTTGAGCATGAAAAATGGTGGAAAAATGAAAAATTGCAAAAAAAACTTTGAAAAAATATAATAAAATATGGGATTTGTTTCAACTTTGATGTCAATTAGGAAACCAAAATTAGAATTTTATTTCCAAATGTTCAAGGAAAACAAATAAAAAACAAAAGAAATCTTTTTAAAAATCCACGAATTTCAAATAGTTAAGGTAGAAAGTTTAATTTTGTGTCCCAAGTCGCCTACCCTATAAAGAGGGATAAATTCGTATTTAGAAACTACCCACTCTGTCGCATAATTGAGTTAAATTTAAAGCCGACCTCGCCAACCCTATCGGCGCCGATGTCATCAACGAGCGAACATGGCCAACCAGAGGTGGATATATTATATGGTTGTTGCCACGATACACTCGCGGTATACAACCCAAGACCCCCCACCCCTCCCCCCCAATGCCATGTTTGGCAATGTAATCTTTTCGAGAATCACTGATTATCCGCGTCCCGGGATCTTTATCGAAAACAAAAATGCCACTTTCTCATTTATTTAACTATCTTCGTGGCATACATGTTGATTAATTAAAGCCGACCACACCTTGGGCTTTTTATAACGTAGCGAATACTGTGCCAACCAGGGTGATAATATACGGGCAGAAACTCGGCGACAAACCCTGAGGTCCCCCCCCCACACTAGCGCCACGAAATTTTAAACCATGTCTTTAAAATTAAATCTTTTTGAGCTACCACTATTATACGTTTTCAGTGGGATCTTTATCAAACACAACAACCTGGCCACGTCGTCAGTAGTAACCCGTATTTTTTCAGGACATACTAGAAGTCGATTAGGGAACTTCAACACGGTCCGTACCAAATCACTTGCTGTTGCTTCTGTTTTATATTATCTTGTAGGACCGATAAGTCACTGTACTTAATGCAGGGGCGTAAACAGAGTATAAATATGACACGGGAACGAACCGGGACCTCGCATGGAGCATACGCCCTCAACCACAAGCCAAGAGCAGTTTGACATGTACTTAGAGTGTGTTTCGTGCATTTTGGAAAACGTAGTAAACCAGTCGCACCCCTCTGGATTACTCACGGCGCCCTAAGGCACGTGCCTAGTTGGCCTGTTGGGTAATAAGGCCCTGTCTGGAACCGTGCTGGAAGCAGGGACTCTTTCGCTCAACCAGCAAGCCACACAAAATGGATTTGATAAAGTCTGTGCGTTTTATACTATAGCATACATATACTCAGTAGTTTCCCAATTATCGATTATAACTAGGCTTATCTTCGACTTCAGCGTTATACGAATTTCTTTACGTTTCACATCAAGCACTTATCGCAAAAATTGTTCATTCCAACAAAATATTTCCATTTAGGCGAATTTACGGTTTTATTTTGATGTCATGGCAGTCAAATGTTGAACACAATACTCAATAAATTTTATAAATATTTATTTATGAACAATAAATTGTCATTTATACCCATAACATACGGAATAAAACACAACCTTTTACTGTGCATAATTTAGCTATTTTATTTATAATAATCATTATTTCCATTAAAAATATAATTTCCTGTGAATGCTGGAGTGCGTTATTTATTTTCATTGTCGCGAAATAACAGCGAAAATCTAAGGTGTTAGCGCTACAGAAATGCGAAATATCAAAACATTTTTGCGAAAACCTGCCGACTTGAAGCATAAATATAACAATTTCATTTGTTTATTAAACATCTAACCTGACTTGGCTGATAAAAAGAAAATAATCACTAGCCAACATTTCCAGAATTATCATTTGTGTACTAGTAAAGTTTTGTTTGGTGCTAGTTAAGTAACTAATAGTAACCTCGTTTGTTACTCTTCGCTATTATATCAAATGTGAAATAAAATAATTTTTAACAATTTGTGTGTTTCCGAGCCCCTCCATGTGTGAAAATATCAGAACGAGCGTTTTGTTTCGGGTTCAGATGAAATTCAAAAGCAGTCAAAGAGTCACAAAGTTGCCAACATTGTGTTCGATTATCGATTATTGGGTTATTGATCTATAGGTCTGTATTGATAAACGATTCGATGTCGAACAATAATCAGTAATCGGTTACTATTTTATAAGGTGTTGTGGTTATTGTGTTATTTTCTGTATTGTCACCTTAATTTTTAATTAAGTCTGTTACACTCCACAGTAAAGCAATGTTCTGTTTTTTGTTTTTTAAATTATATATTAGTATTAAATTTTGTTTTGTATGTAATATTTTTTTGTACAACTTGATATGTTTGTAAATATACGATTTAAAAAAACAGAAAAAAGTCGATGACTGTAATAACTTGTCTGGCTGAAACGGGGTGAATCGTTTATTTTTGCTGTAGAAACCATGCGCGCAGATGACACGGCTCTCAAGCTCAGTGCCAAGGCTAGTCACAGTCACTGTTGCCTCTGTGTGGTTGACTACGCTCACTCACACTATTATAGTAATCTAACCACACTCTCATCATACATTCTCCTCACTTTCTCGCCTGTGCATCATTGCCTGTACATTTGGGAACTTACATTGAGATCACTCTCAATTAGGTTTTAAAATGAAACAGGTAAATATATATGTAGTAGTTTAATGATAAACCATTATGGCTTTATGGTTGAAGTTATTACTTTTAGACCTTGTAATAATGTTTTTGTTAGGAAATCTTGCTATAAGGCTGGTTGAAAATGCTGCGCTGGGTGTAGGCCCCTACTCGCTAGTAGTAGAGGCTCTGCTTCCATTGCAGACGGTCCAGGGTTCGATTCCCGCCCAGGTAGAAGTTATTTAACCTTCTCATGTGGACGTAAGTTATCAGTTCTTGGCTTAGGAAAAAAAAACAAGCAACACAGCACATAATAAATTCTAAGGTTATTGCGAATAAGCCTTGTTGATTCTGGCGTCGCTTATGGGTGTAATCGTGTCCAGCTTGATTGATAGGTGTTTCCTACTTGAATATACCGGTCTCTAGTTGGTCATTTATCGCTCGTCGATGGTGTAGGCACTGACAGGGTTGGTTTGGTCTGCTTTATATTTTATGTACCCCACTGAAAAACAATTATGTGACTGAGTGGGTAGACTCTAAATACAAATTTTAATTACTCGATTTGGTTAGTCGGGTAACACTCCCGTAAGTGGAATTGTTAATATTTGATACAATTTAGAAATTAAGTAAGGCGCCTACCTGGAATGTGGGAGACCCGGTTTCGAGCCCCCGGGATGGACTTTTTAATTTCTGACTTGTATAAAATATTGCCCGCCTTGTGATGCCCCTATGTCCATCTGTCACTGTGAGTGAGCAGCATTATGTCATACTTGTCTCCTCGGAGAAGCTGGCCGTGTGCAGTGGCCACCTCGAAGTAAGGACGGCGATTTCCTCTGTACGACCGCAAATGAGATGATTAAAACTTCCAGCACACGGATCAAAACGCACTTTCTCCACCTGTCTGACTGTCCGACTGTAATCTGACGATTTGTCTGCGACTGCGAGCCTGCACACTGTGGGGATCGAGACCGCGAACAATTCTAGCGGACAGTAGGATTGCATGGTTCGAAACCCCAGCCACCCCGGCACTTCTGACTGATGTGGTTCCTTCACGAGCCACTCATTTCCACTGGATTCAATTGCGATTTCTTTATACCTTGGACTGTGGACATGTTTTTCGTGCGATTCAACTTATTTCACATTACAGCCAGCGGTTTAGTCGCGGTCGCTTAGCCGGTTCCCACTCGAACACCGAAGTTAAGCAACCTCCCCCTTAAACTCACGTATACCGCTGGTTAGAGCAGATAGAGGGTTCGAGAGCTAGTGTAACGGCTCCGTTCTCATCGACGTCTGCTCGGCAGTCCGGGTTAGTGGGGAAACCTATATGACTGTCAAAGTTACACTGTCCTTTCGGATGGGACGCCAAGCCGATGGTTTCCTTGGTACTTTTCGAAAGGAGTAGGTTACGTGCCGGTACCCGGGTTTCCCCTCCTCCCTTCTATTCACCCTTTATCCCAATCATTCACCACTCATCGTCTCCAATAGCTTTAGTTAATTGAAATGAAACGTTAAGCAACACAAATCAATCAATCAATTAGACGAATACAGAATTTTGGCAATCTTGATAGTTTACACACCATCATAATAATTACAATGCCCCGTTTACATTATTTGTTTCTTAAACAGATTATGATGCTGAACGTATCATATTAATGCACTAAGGCTATTCGAAACGATGAGTGGTGATAGATTTCCAAAAATCATCCCTTATGCGGGATTCGAACCCTTGTCCTCGTAGTCTCACGCTTCAAACCAGCGCCCTAATCGTATGCGCCACTGCCGAGTTGTAGTATGAACACCTACAACTTTGAGTTGACGTTCTTTTGTTTTTAGGACGGCCGGGGGGTGAGCTGAGTGACAACGTGTGAGCTATGGGGGTGACGTTGCTTCCGAATGGATGGACAGTGTACATGATAACGTCTCTAATTTCTAGTGAAACTGAACTTATAATGTGCGTGTGTGAATCTATCGAGTCCTCAACAGATATTACGCCAGTCCGAGATTATTGTCATGTCGTCGTCAGATTTGTCAGAGGGTAAGGCGAGTGAGTGCGCAGACTAACCATGCAGGCACTTCCTCAGGCTAACCATGAACTTCCTCAGGCTAACCATGCACTTCCTCAGGCTAACCATGCTGTTACTTCCTCAGGCTAGCCATGCTGTTACTTCCTCAGGCTAGCCATGCTGTTACTTCCTCAGGCTAGCCATGCTGTTACTTCCTCAGGCCGCTAGCCATGCCTGTTACTTCCTCAGGCTAGCCATGCTGTTACTTCCTCAGGCTAGCCATGCTGTTACTTCCTCAGGCTAGCCATGCTTTTACTTCCTCAGGCTCACCATGCTGGTACTTCCTCAGGCTAGCCATGCTGTTACTTCCTCAGGCTAACCATGCTGTTACTTCCTCAGGCTAACCATGCTGTTACTTCCTCAGGCTAACCATGCTGTTACTTCCTCAGGCTAACCATGCTGTTACTTCCTCAGGCTCACCATGCTGTTACTTCCTCAGGCTAGCCATGCTGTTACTTCCTCAGGCTAGCCATGCTGTTACTTCCTCAGGCTAGCCATGCTGTTACTTCCTCAGGCTAACCATGCTGGTACTTTCTCAGGCTAGCCATGCTGTTACTTCCTCAGGCTAGCCATGCTGTTACTTCCTCAGGCTAGCCATGCTGTTACTTCCTCAGGCTAGCCATGCTGTTACTTCCTCAGGCTAACCATGCTGGCACGAGGGCTTGGCAGGACCTCAGTCAGGATTATCGATCCTCGCCCTCTCGCGTGCTAATACTCTGCATGTACTTGTATCATAAGCCAGCATTATTTACATATCTAATGTAATTACAATTACAATTGCGAATTGGAATTACTTGAAACGCGTGGCCACCTAATGTGTATTAAAAACTCTACCGAAATATTGTGAAGTCCACAGTCTCATAATCATTGGATTATCCAATGTATAAATACGTCATCTAATATATTAATCATTAAAGCTGTGGGAAACTTTTCAAGATGACCATGTTTACATAGGAAGGTAGGGCTACCGTACAGAAAAGTTATGACTTACACGAATAACACTGATTTTAATGATTTTGAGTTTTGTAGAAATGCAAATCATCGTCAATGTCGGTAATTTTCGTACCTAATCAGCAACAAGTACTCTGTATAGAAGGGTGTGCGCATCCTTGTTTGGCCACCACGCTACTGGCTAAGAACGCCAAGTGGGTCTAGTACACTTGTGATGCGGTATTGTCTTATGTTGTAAGCGATCACTACAATCGGAAGTTGCGCAAGAGAGCTAACCTGTAATTAATTCCATAAAACATCTTCGCCCATCATCCTTGTGTGACCCACATATTGGACAAGCATTGATCTCGCAACGCGGTGGTAGGGCTACGAGCTCACACCTAGCTAATCACTCATTACTGGGCCTAAATGAAGGAGCCACTTTCACTCTTAGACTCCAGCCCCGCCACCGGCAATCCTGACTGAGTGCTGAGAGGTTTTCTTCAGTCGCTAAGGCGAATATGGGACATGCGTTTTAGCCACATTGCTGATCGCTCGGCTTATTGTCACCACAGGTGTTTGGAATTTCGAACAGTTGTCACGAAAGTGATAATTTAGGGCTCTACATTAATATTTTTCCTAAAAATGTTTTTTAAACCATAAAAAATTGATTTTCACAATTTTCGATTTTGTAAAAAAATACAAAATTAACTATATTTGTAATTTTTTGTGGCTAATTGAGACAAAATTTCGAAAATCTACGACAGTAGGGACTTGAAATTTTTCTTGTCCGAGCGAATAGCTACTTTGTGTCACATTCCCTCTTAAAACAGCACAATGACCCTCGTGAGTGACCTGAATGTAGACCCTACCCTACAGAGCGCATCCCTACGAAATAATACATTTCATCCACTTTGATTTGATGTGCACGGTTACACCAGAATTAACTTTGCTGACCTTGTTACATTTGTACCAGTGTATGTATAGGAATGCATTCTTGTATTTGTACACATTTTGTGCGGGGTCGACGAGAGAAATGTATTTACATATCGTTTACATGCAGGATCTCAATAAAATGACCACACTTATTTTTCCTTATAATCTCAATGGTTTATGTTCAATTTAGGGGCTAAGTAGGACCCTTTCTTTGTTTGGAATTTTAGTTACTCGGCAATTTTTGCTGTTTTTTCCAATTTCTCTATTTTTTTTTTAATAACCACACATCCCAGTTTACTTTAGGTCATGGCGTAGCTGATAATGATGATGTTGATTATTTTATCTTTCCATTCTTTTCGTTACTGCGCGTTTTGATTTTTTCTTTTATTGGCGACGATGCGAATTGATAAGGTGAAGGACAGTTTCAATACTTGATGACTTGTTTGGGATTCGAACCCCCGTCCTCTGGTTTGACAGTTTCAGACCCGAGTCCCTTAAGTCGTAACTGATTGAAAGTTTTCGCTTATGTAGTTTAAAGACGCGAGCGGACATTTAAATTCTAAAGCCATAGATGGGTATGGAAAGTAATTAGTAACTTATACCTACTTTAGAAAGCAAAACAAAATCAAATAGTTATTTATTATCTCGAGTTTATTTTGGATGAAGACTCAACATTGAAGATATATATTTGAAACTATCCGATTTTATCGAATGCAAAAAAAATGCGTCCATTTGTTGAATTGTTCGCCGACTTCAATAATATAGCCATTAATCAATCCTAAACTTTCGGTTCAAAACCATTCTACATAGTATATGGAGATTGTTTTTATGGAGATGCTTTGTTTTACGTTTTTTCAATTAACCATGCATTTACTGATGGTGTGAGAAGATTATGACGTGTTGTGTTGTGTGTTGTTTGTCAAGATGTATTGACCCAGCACGGATACTCAAGTACCCTGAACAGGGAGCGAAGCACTTAACCAACAGATAATCAAACTGGTGGAGGAGGTGCCGGGTTGATACGAATGTCACCTGGCCTCTAGGGTCAACTTCAAGACTCATGTCAATCTGGGGTCATGTTCGGTTTTCATCGTGAGACGTGACACACGCACGGACGGACGGACGGACGACGGACGGACGGACGTACTTCGCATGCGCAGGCACTGTATCTTGTTTCACTGTCATGTAGGATTTGCACTTCTTACTTCCGAACAAGATACCTTTCTGTCTTGGGAACTCAATCAATGTTCAGCCAGTGGGAAATCATTCCCCTATATAGCGGGATTTGGCCAATGTTCAATAATGAGATTTTGCTTTTTTGCTCCAATGCGCTCAAGTTTATTTTTATATTTACATAACACAGTCTGGATTCTGTTCACTTTTTACTCTCTACATATATACAATATACATAGACATACATACTGCCCTGAGGATTTACCCATGTCCACTACATTAATTGTTTCCATTATATGTTTGAAGTTTGTTTTAATTTATTTCCTAGTAGCTGACAGGGGTGGAGATACACATGCGTCATGTATGTGTGGGGGTGATGTACCCGTCAGTGATGAGGGAAAGCTTTTAAAGCTCTAAACGTTGTACCGAGTTTTACAACAAAGTTTTAACGATTACACGCCAACATTCCCACAGCCACGAAAAATAGGTTGCAAACTCCATTTTGTATTTGAAACTACACGATTCGTTCATGTTGACCAGACTACGGAAGTAGAGCAATAATCACAATAGTAAAAAATATCGTTATGAATTGTTTTCAGAAAACATGTCTTCTGTTGTTAATGATTTGGCATAGAGTACGCCAAGTTTACTCGTCTTTATAATCATATCATATCCCATGTAATTCATGTGGAAACTAAACATGGTACCATCTGCGGTGGCACATGCGGTTAGGACGCTTGTTCTAAGCGTATTGCTCTTCTATATGAGGACGTGGGTTCGAATCCCGCATAAGGCATGTTTTTTTTGTAATCGTCCTTCCATCGTCATATATCACCACTCATCGTCTCCAATAGCCTTTGTGCATTAATAGATACGTTATTGTTAAGCAACAAAAATTATCATGGTCATCACCAAAAATGGTTGGGTAATCATAACTTGTAAACAAGATCCCTCCCTAAGTGACATTGATGTCTATCTCAAACCACGAGTAATATAAAAATGAGGAGTTTCTTTTTATCCATCACCGATGTGGTCCATGGTCCGTAGAAAGCAAGGTAGTGCTTAAAACATAGACCACCTTCCACTTCCACACAAGGAAAGCAAACAAGTTGAATATTGGAAGAAAGTAAAGGGAAGGAGATCAATTATTGCGAGAAGAATAGGCCTGAGTGTAACAAGAGAAGAGTGCGAGTGCAGTAGGTCAAGAACCCACAGACATGCCGGACAGATCCGAGGAAGTGGGCGCCAGAGAATGCGATAGTTAGTCTACGAGTGGTTGCAAGGCTGCAATGCGTTCACCGACAGTGTTGGCTCGGGCGCTAAGCGCTCGACTCTGATTCGGGAGGTCCCGGGTTCGAATCCCGTCGAGACCGGCAATCCTGACTGAAGGTTTTTTCCGAGGTTTTCCTCAGTCGTTAAGGCAAATGCAAGGGATTGAGTCCTCTTAAACAGCCCTCGGAGATCCCTTCACAATTTCCTATCCGCACATACCTAGTTCACCTGAAGAGGGGCTAATTGCACCCTATAACAGGTTTCCCACGATAAAAAAAAAAAAAAAAATTGCAATGCGTTCATCATTTCAGTCGGGCAGCAGCAAAACGGAGGTTTTTATCGCTCGCTATCGATTTTAACTTTTAATTGATATAAAATGAAAATTTCGGAAAGTTGCCTTTAACGAGCTCATAAATACCTATGTAATACCTGTGGTCGCTTCGTTTTATTACTTGTTTCAAAGCAGAAAAGGTCTGCATTGATTCGTATTTTGGTTCGGGCAGATAGATGTTTTTATTTCTGAAATGGACTTCCGACTTCCCGAGAAAAGCATGCATATTCACTTATAATGCGGTCTATTCTTATTTGATTTCCTGGACTAAATAATCTAGCCGACTATTTCGAAGTAATTTAAAAGCGTGCAAGTTAGTTGCTATGTCTGCAGTCTGCTACTCGGGGTTATAGGTTGATCGCCGTCAGCAATGCATGCACATAGTACACATCGCCTCCGCTCTATTGGAATAGTTAGAATATCTTGAGCATTGTTTGTTTGTGCGACTTGACTCGCGCTGTGTTATCAGGTAGAAATAATGCAAAGGAATCCTCTTAGACTTGTTTACACTCAGTTTCAAGTTCCATGAGTACGATTCATCTGATCTATGATTGTAAGTATTAGTCATTGGCTTGTTTACATTGCATCTAAGAGCAATTACAACAATCCGTTCATAACAAGGGCGTCGAACCCACGACTCCTAGTTCATATGCTTGGTACTTGAACCATATCAGACACGAATATAAACGAAGGCACGGAAGTGATTAATTTCTTAAATAATTAGTGGATGGACGCTTGACGATCTTCTGCGTGATTTGGGGGGGGGGGGGGGGGGGGGACGTAAGCGGTGTAAGAAAGGAATATTTTATCTTCATCCACAAGAAGATTGGAATAGGGAAGGAATGTTTCCCACTCAAAATAGGCCTGTAGCATTTTTGAAGTACAACAATGTTTCAAGATTAAACTAAAATACATTTCGTAAGATGGGGTGGACTCGTTCCCCAAATTTGGAGCCATCCTAGCAACAAAGCATCATATTTATATGCATTATTTATAAAACAAGCCCCAACTGACAATCAGGGTTTTATTTATTGTTACCCCTGGCAGATCAAGAAAAGGATATTAACATTTCTTGTAAATGAATGAAATTATTTCTTTATTTGCCTGATAATCTCACCTTCTATTTAAGAAGTTTCATTTGCATTTTTAGGTTATAAGCAAACCTCCTGAAATGCGTATTTTCTTAATTTAGTCTGTGTGGTGTATGATAGGTGGCTGCCAGTCAGTAAAGACGCGTGAGAGCTGGTTGAAGCTTATCGTGTGAAGGAAGGTGATGGTGGCGACTGATTGGCTGTCTCTTACGGGGGCGCGTCATCATTCTCCTGATGGAGGGAATCACGGGACTTTAAAGCCTAATATTAATCAATATGACGAAGAGTGATCAGGGTTTCAAAACCTTGATTTATGCGCCTCATTTCTCACGGGGAGGCTTCCTCACCGAGACCCCCTCAATTCCATTTCCATGTCATTGTCTTCTGAATACGTTACCGGTCATCACTTCATTGCAGCATTATTCATTCCAGTTGAATAGAATATGTATTGAAAGCATCGGTACAACTGCCAAATGAAACTATTTTATTTTGATGAAGTAGGCCTACCAAATTACGGTCATCCGCCCACTGTTTAAACTTGAAAACAATTATTTTGTTTTGTAAATTTTAAAATAGTGGGGAAACGTGTCTTCAGATATTGATGCAATACTTGTGGGTTTCTATTCAAAGCATAGCAAATGTTTTATTAAACCATGATAAATTGGATGAGCATAGCGAGCGAAGCGAAGATTCCATTTCACTACACTGGAGAAAAAAATCCGGAATGTTTTTTTTTCCTGTATTTTTGTGTGTTTGTCAACACGATTCCGGCTAAACCGATACTCCAATTGCGATGAAATTTTCTGGAGGCTTTCGAAATCTCTGAACTTAGAACTGCCACGGTTTTGAGCGCAATCGAAAAATCATTTCTCATAAAAATCGCAATTTTACGATTTTTTTCGATTTTAAAAAAAATTCTTCGACTTATAACACCTACATGCTTTATCCGATTGTAATGATATTTTTACAGAACCTTAATTTTATGAATTGATATATTCGTGTGAAATTTGAGCGGTAATCGAAAAATTATTTCTCATGAAAATCGCAATTTTACGCTTTTTTCGTTTTAAAAAAATTACGCTCATCCAACAACGCGCCTGAAAAAGCGTTTGCGAAGCTTCCTAGTTATCTTTCAATTAATTGATAATGGTACTAAGGAGTAAGAAAATAAGAGTGTATTCATATTCGACCAAACGTACTCAAAGTATTCAACACAAGAAACTTTAAAGCAACTTACTAATATTTCAATAATAATTAATCATTATTATTATTATTATTTATAAATTTCTAAATTTCAAAAGTGTCTGCCATCCGCGGTGGCTCTTACGATTAGGGCGCTTGATCCGAAGAGTAGGCCTATGGCTCTACGAGGACATGGGCTCGAATCCCGCATAAGGAATTGTCCTTCATTGTCATCTATCACCTCTCATCGTCTCGAATAGCTCTAGTGCAATTATAGAGACGTTAAGCAACAAGAATCATCATGTTCTTCTTGTTTCCAGGTGCAAGAACCTATGGCACCGCGAGAACCTCCCAGCCACCAGTGTTATCATCACCTACCACAACGAAGCTCGCAGTACCTTACTGAGGACAGTAGTCAGGTGAGAGCACGTTATTCTTATCTTTATCGCGGAGAAAGGCGTAATTTTATCTAGTTATTTCGCGATTTGATTCTGAATCTCAGTGACGCCTGACTAATAAAAGTAATTATTAAACCCAACACTCTACTTCTAATGCTTTATTACACTTTGCGTTGTATCGCTTTGCGAAAAACATGCATGTCTACTTATTATGCAAAGTTGTCCTGTATATTAAATTATTACATAAAATTATATTACTAGAGATACGTGAACATAGTGTTTTATGAATAGATGCTACAAACTACAAAGCGCTATTTTTTCACTTCAAACTTTAGTTTTCCAGTCTTATTTTATTTATTTTTCATAGTATCTATGATTTGCTTACACATTTTTATTCAGTTGGTATTAATTCAATCTGGTTGACCAATTTTCAAATATAAAAATATGAAAAAAGTTCATACACAAGGTTTTGAAGGTGGCCAAAAAATAGATGCTTCAAAACGCTATAAAATGACACTTGAAAATCCTATATACACGAACCTCTAAAAATTACCTAATCGTAATAATGGAGCCTACTAGTCTATTTCTTCTTTTCATATGCCCACAATTGACATTATTCATGTCATCATGTGTTTTCTAGTTAGCCAATGTTCACTCTGATCTTTGCAATTTGGCGTTTTGTCTATTTGGAAGTCGTATGTACATTGTACAAGTTAGTTGCTATGTCTGCTGTCTGCTACCCAAGTCTATAGGTTGATCGTCGTCAGCAATGCATGCACACGCTCTATTGGAATTGTTTGAATACCTTGAACATTGTTGAGTAATGCATCTTGACTCGCGCACATAGTGAATACTGAATACCATGCAGCCACTGTGTTATCAGGTAGAAATAATGCAATGTTTACACACAGTTTCAAGTACGGTTCATCTGATCTATGATTGTTATAGTGTTAGTCATTGCATGTAAGAGCAATTACCTAACCCGGGCGTCGAACCCACGTCCCTCTGTTCATCTGCTTAGTACTTGCAACTGAACTGTATGACGCTACGCTGGCATCATCGTTTACCAGGTTTCACATTTCTCAGACAATTGCAGTCACATACATGTTTGATATTGTACAAAGTTATGTAAAAATGGATTATGAAGATACCTATATCATAGCACTTTTCCATAAATTGACTATAGAAAGTAAATACAAAATTAATTAAACTTTTTATTATTTCCAATCTGGCAAAATGTAAAAAAGTTTTACGCATTCTTTTACTGATTTTTTCATGAATGTGGAAAATCTGATAAATGTAGGCTAATCTAAATCTGATAAATCTTATCATCAATTTGTACATTATTAACAATTGCACTAAGTTTTTGTCAGATATATGGCTACAGGCAAATGAACTTGCTTCTTCCAATGAACCTCATGAACCTCTTCCAATGGATTAACCCAGCTGAATGGGTGTTCCCAAGTCCCAACACTCTTGTCCCTTCGTTTGTGTTACGTTAACACCCTCTATGCACTCTACCACTCCACCACTGTATTGTTAATGCTGGCTTGTATTTTCCAGTGTCCTCAATCGAAGTCCAGAACATCTAATCAAAGAAATCATCCTGGTTGACGATTTCAGTGATAATGGTTAGTATTACCAATTAAACATATTGTTTACATCATTTTTCACAAACCATTTAAAGCAACTTCTTCCAAGCTGTTTTTTGTTTTACATGATTCCATGTGTTGTTCTTAATTATTTGCAATATGTCTGAATTACATAATACATTCATATTGCTGGTGGCAAGAGTAGAGCAAGCACTGTGCCTTGCCACCAGTTTATGATCTAAATCTTAAATTAAACAGTGACTAATTTATACACAATTGAAGGTATTTAGAAATAACATAGGCCTACTATAACAAATAGTAAAAGAAAATATATTGACAATGAATTGGAATGCAAAGGGTTCTTTGCGTTTACCAATATATTTGTAATTTGTCATGTCTTGTCAAACTTCACTCTGAACGAAAGATTATTTACTAAATCACGTTGAACTAGACTTTATTTCAAAACTAATTTCAATGTAGTGTCAGTCATTGCCACTGATAACAAACTGCAAGAAAACTCGCTTCAATTTTGTTAAAACAGATTATATTGAAGAAAATATGAATTTTTAGTACTAGTGTTACATTCAGTTTTTTGTGAGGAAAATTCTACCGCAAGTTGTTGTAATTTGGGTTATAACACCAACACCACACTTCTGATAAGATGGTGTACAAGTCTCCTGGCAGATGGTTTTATTTAATCAAATAGAATTGAATTCAATCTGGGATTTTAAGGGTTCCTTGTACTTTGAATTAAAGAGAGATTGCGTTTCAATGTTATAAGAGCTTTGTCTAATCACTATGAAATACAAATATTCCGTCTTTAATACCCAAGGAAGACCTGTACTCTGATACACAACACCACTAGAGGTGAAGAGAACTAAAGATAGCTTTCCAATTTGGGATGTTTTGCATTTATTTTGCACCATCTATTTTTTACTAAATGCGTTTTTTTTTTCACTTGTAATGGTAAATTATGGTTTGAACATTTAAATTCAATACAGTCACTTAAAACATAAGAATACAGTGTTTTTAAGAGAGTGACACACAAGACAATCACACTCAAATAACATGCAGATCAACTATGATTTATAGTTCACCCACTCAATCAGAAGAATTTATTTTCATTACGGGACATTATACTTGACATTATAAATCGATTTGTTGCTAGAATGGCTCCAAATTATACATATGCTTATTACCCACTAATGTATTGATAGCTTATCTATAGTCCCGAACTGTGATCTGCCTTGGAAGTAGGAATATAGACAATGAACATCACATGTATGCATCTAAGGGTGTGCAAATACTCAAATTTTTTAATCAAATCGAGTATAAAAATAAAATTGGTGGGGGTGCCTGGTCAGTCAACGTAAAAATCATTATTCATTTTTGGCTTTACCTTACCAACCGTTTTTTACTCTTTTGCCTTAATAGAAGGCTAAAGATACAAATGTTTATATTTTTGGATGTTTGAACTATTTTTACACAAATAATAAAATTTCTATGTATCGATGTCGACATTTTCCTGTAATTAATTAACAATTGGATGATATGTCATCTCATGGCATAACCCTAATAATGTTCATACTTGATCGTTCAAATTCTCTACAGAGAGAGATTACATTTTTAAATCAATTACATGTTTCTGTCTTTACAAGAGCCTACATACGTACAGACTTACATCAGTATAATATGAAACTAATAGTGTACAACTGTACATATTGTAAGTTAAGTCAAAGAGTAATAGTGAATTTGAAAAAAGTGCTCTTGACTATACTTCAGTTATTTTTAATACTCGGACTCAGACTCGACTCAAACAAAATAATTTGGACTTTCACACCCGTATAACAAACACATAAATCACACAGTAGTTTACTTGGCAGTAAATACTGCATAAAGATAATAACTTAAATTGAAGATGATATTTCCCAAGCTTGCACTGTATTGAGGACGACGCAGTTTCCAGTTTGGTTTCTGTTTCAGCGTCGGACGGCCTCGAGCTAGCCCAGATTCAAAAGGTTCGAGTTCTACGCAACGAAAAGCGAGAGGGGCTAATGCGATCTCGCGTGAAGGGCGCCGAGGCGGCAACCGCTCCGGTTCTCACGTTCCTCGATAGTCACTGTGAGTGTAACGTGGGATGGCTGGAGCCATTGCTGCAACGCGTAGCTGAGGTGCGTCAATATCTGCAGTAGATTTTGGCAGTCGGACAGGTATTCTTGGCGAAACAATTTATATACTCTGTGTGTTGTCATTGTGATCACCTATCATTGGCCTGGGTACGACATTCATGATTTTGTTGGGTGTTTACGTTTGTATTTGTGTTCTATGTGGGTGTTTTTCCGTCACATTTAATTGTTTCCTCCAAGAAACTTGTTGTTCTGTGATCTTAAGACATAGGAGGCTTAGTGGTTGATGGTACATAACTATGAACACAACCAATATATACTATACAATATTTGATAAACCACTTTCTGAGCACGCTAGTTTTATCTTCAATGGTCTGAAGGCAGCAAGTTGGGAACGTCTGAAGGTAACTGGTTCAATATTATATTTGTTACGTATTTCATAATGGAGGCAGGTAGGTTACCCGCTCATCCTCGACTATAAGAAGCATTCGAGAAGCGGACTAGTTTTATATCAACAAGTGGTAAAGAGGTTTGTGTAGTCGGATAGTTTCTTACGTTTAATTGTAGACATAAACAGTGAGATAGAATAGGCGGAATATTAATCCACCGGCTTTCCCGAGCGTCGATTCGATGGGCTGCGTATAGTGCCCGCCGAATTACCTAGCCATCGAATCGACGGGCTGAAACAGTGTGCTACATTATCGGTTGTCGTATGAGAATGGTTCGCTGTGTTGCTTGTATCTAGGTCAAGTTTTAGCGTGGCTATGCTTGAAGGAAAGATGTTTGCATTCGTAGGCGGTATGGCAGCCCGCGGGCAATTGGCGGCGACGGCACTGTGCAATATTTTGCTTGATATGACAAAGATGAGGGGTGTGATATTTTGATACCTACCAAGAAAAGTTTGTAGGAGTGTTCATAACATCTAGCTATACATTTATTTTGGCTATATTTCAGAATCTATTTGGCATTAGTCGGGGCATTTTTGTAGGAGCAGTAAACATTTCAATTGGAATGCGCTCTGCACTCCCTTTTGCAAAAATAATTGGATTTTAATGGTAGCGCAGCGCGATTTAAAAAATAAAGCTGATGGTTTAACCATCATGTGCTTAGAGCGGCTGTACGAAGAGATTGCACTGACAGACAGGAGTTACGGTAGCTATCACAACAGTACAGATGTGCATACCTGAACCCACGCTAGTGAAGCATGGATGATAAGGATCACAAGACTTGGACATAATTATATCAAGAGGTCTGGAAGATACCTCTTTCGCCGACACTGCGTGGTCAACTCTCTGTGCACTAGATTTTTATCGCCCTGTGAACTGCAACGGTCAACGTAAATAACAAACATGGATGCTATCATGCTACCGCCAAAGGAAAATTCGCTATACATTAGAGGAACTATCAAGCCTAGAAGAAATACAATATGGAACGTAAATAGAGCATTAGATATCGATACCTAGGCCTAGGCATAGCATTAAGACTACGCCTTAGTTCTTACCTCTGCATTAGTTTCTAATTTATTTCAATTAATTCTATCTCAGCTGTCAACCAGCAGTTGCTAACCACAGTTTGTTTTCAGCTTTTTATTTTTATTAAATGGTATTTTTCTTCTATCTGCCTTCTCATTCAAAGCCCCCTAAATAATATTAATAACTTTTAATAGTCAAGGGGGCTTTCATTGATCGATAATGCAGTTCAGAAGGCGATACGAATCACGTGCACAGAGAGTTGACCACGCGATGTCGGCTAAAGAGGTATCTCCAGACCTCTTGATTTAATTATGTCTCTGGGTGTACCTCTAAAAAAGTTCCAAGGTACCCTAAAACCAAACTTTCACTTTAAAAATTAAACCATAAAAACATAGCGTTTATGCCCTATATCACTTCTTTGGCGACTTCATTAGCTACTAGTTGGAATTAAACATTATTTGAATTGCCGCGGATGTACTATACTACAAATCTGATGAAATGTAGAGTAATGCACATAGCCAATACTGGTGTCGGCATTAGCTTTGTTTGTTTGTCCTGTACCAGGTTCACATATTTACTCCTGGAATCGTCGGATGTACGTCATAAAACCGGAAATAGGAGTAATAAGTACACGTTACGCCCAGTTGGACAACAAACATATTTGCACCCAGTTTTGACATTTGACGAGGCTACGAAGGCCTAGAGCCTACATACAACACGATGATGGGCTAATGGCTTTGGCCCCTTTGGGCCTAACTATATTTTTCAATATTTTGGCCTAGATAAAAGGTTTCTAGTACATTGTTGTGCTTAACATTGCTAAACGTCTTTGAAGCGAGACCTATCCTAGTTTTGGTTATGTCGGCCCTGGGCTAAGGTTTTTGCTTAACGGTTGATTAATTGGCATTGTCCCTTTAAGAAAGGCCGTGAAGATTCATATAATCATTGGGAAAGATATTGCTCGGCCGGGGCTTTTTCCATTTTAACTTCTAGCTTCTTTCTTAGCTTCTCACTACACAACCCGCCACTACAACTTTAAAAATGGCGCAATATTTTGTCGTTTTATTTATTATTTATTTATTTATTTATTATCATGCATATTACAACAGAGTACAAATACTCCACAAGTGCAAATCATAGCCATAGCCTAATGGATAGAAAACATAAACGAATTGACATTAAAATATACAATATACATAAATAATACATGTAACTCTTTTAAAATATTTGAAATTATCAATTTAATGTGAAACTATCAAATTATTAACAATGAAAATTAATATCGATATTCTTGAAAGAAAAGAAATGAAAAGTGCATATGAAAGAAGAGACTAATGGAAATAAGCTAGTGAGTAAAAATGTTAATATCCTAAAGCTTGAGTGATCACAGATTTAATTTAAAATATTTTGTGAGTAGAGATCAATGTCTGTTCCTTCAAGAGGTTTTAACATATTAAATGAATGCTGCAATCTGTTAAAACATGAATTTTTGTGGAGGTCGAGATGACTTAGAGCTGGTTGAAAAGTTTTATGATGGCGTGTATGTTTGGGAGGTATATGAAAATTTAATTTGCCTAGAATTGAACTAGTGTTTGTTAAATTATTTACAATTTTGTATAAGGTAAACCATGTCAGAATAGTTCCTTCGGTTTTCTAACGTCATTAGGTTAGCATCTTTACAAGTTGTGCATAATCTACTCTATGATATCGAATGTTACATTTTATGCATTGATGTTTTATGAAACACTGTTGGACCCTTTCTACATTCTGAATTTTGGTGATTTGATATGGGTTCCAAATAGAGCTAGCATAATCTAAATGAGGCCTAACAAGAGAGAGGTACAACTTCCGCATTGTGGTTTTTGGAGAATTCTTTAGAGCAGTTTCGTCTTAAGAAACCAAGCAACCTAAATGATTTTGGAATAATGTTAGAAAGGTGATTCTGAAATGATAGATCATGAGATATGATGACACCTAAATCCTTGACTTTAGTGACTCTTTCCAAAATCTGATCATTGAGAGTGTAGATATGAAATTTAACATGTTTCGTTTTTGTAGTAAACGTAATGACTGCACATTTAGATACATTAAGATTAAGCTTCCATGTTCTGCACCACTCTGCAAGCGCGTCCAGATCTGACTGTAGGCAGGCACGGTCGGCATCTCTTCGTATTGGACGATATATCTTAAGATCATCAGCAAACATTAAACAGCTCGATGACATAAAACAAGACGGTATGTCATTCACAACAGGGTCAAGAGTAGTGGACCCAAAATTGAACCTTGCGGGCACTCCAGATGTTACGCTTTCAGAAGATGATCTTGTTTTTTCAATGACAACTGACTGAGTTCGTCCAGTAAGGTAGCTTTCAAGTAATTGATAAATTTTTAAACCGGTAATTCCATAGGATTTTAATTTAAATAGAGAAGATCGTGATCAACACTGTCAAAAGCTTTACTGAAGTCCGTGTAAACAGCATCAACTTGAACACCTGAGTTTAGGACGTTGCAATATCGTGGGTGAATTCAGTAAGATTAGTAACCGTTGATTTCCTTTTCACAAATCCATGCTGACTTGGTGATATGTAGTCTGCCACGTGATTATTAATCTTTTAGAGATGGAGACCTTCAAAAACTTTTGAAAATATGGCTAATAACGAAATAGGCCGATAATTAGTCACTAAGTTTTTTTCTTGCCTTTCTTTAGAACGGGTGTAACGTTAGCATGTTTCCATCGAGAGGGATAAGTTCCTTCATTTAAAGCACAGTTAAATATTTTTGACAGTGGATAGATAATGCATTTCTACAATGTTTTATCACATTTACCGTATTTGGTCTGGCCCAGGCGATTTGCCATTGACAAGTTTGCCAAGGCTATCTTCCACTTCTTCACAAGAAACATTGAAACTGGACAGTTCACTGTCAATCTGATCAGAGAGATTAGGTAGAACCACATTTCTTGTGATTTCGGAGTGAAAGTTTGTTTTAAAAAACTCCGAAAAAAGGTGGCAGCACGATTCAACACTTTTCGCAGTAATACCATTATATTTCACTTCAGTAGGTATCCTTCTTGATCTAGTTTTTCTCTTGACAAAGCTCCACAATAATTTGGGGTTTTCTGGAATTTTTGCTTCAATGTTGTGAAGGTATTGACGATATTTCATGTTTTTTAGTTGTTTGAAGTTAGTTCTATAATTTTGATGATCAACTTTATGACAATCCAAACCGGTTCTTTTGAACATTTGATGAGCTCTGTTCTTGCGTTTTAATGCCGCAAGAACATGTTTATCATACCACACTGGATATTTATTGTTGTTGACTTTAGTCACCGGCACTGTTTTGGCTATTGTTGTGTTCAAAAGATTATAGAATAAGTCACACTTGTCATTCACATCTGTCAATATGTCCATTCTATCCCAGTCACACTCATTTAGATTATCACGAAGTTTATTTAAGTCAGCCTTCCTCCAGTTATATGTCTCACGTCCTGATGGTTTGTCGTTCAATTTCATATGTGGAAAAACAAGACGACACAAAAATGGCAAATGATCAGAAATAACTGCTGGTTCAACGTTTGTGGACGGTAACCTCGGCCGTCGGATTATTAAACAAATAATAGATCAAGGAAGTGGTTATTACTGGTGGGAAAAGAGACTCTTTGTGATAGGTTGGCTTCACTTATAAATTCAATGAACATCTGGTTCATTACAGAGTTTCTGTTGGTAATCGGGTCCAGGTCAGTTGAGTCATCTTGATGTTTAGACTCCCAAGTAATATCTGGTAAATTAAAGTCCCCACACAACATTATATTGTCCGTATGTCGAAGTGTTGATTCCAATTTTAAAACGTTGTCCCTAACCTTTTCAATGAGCAATGGTGTTGCCTTAGGGATATAAACACACCCTACATATAGACTGGATTTCAGGTTCGTTTTTATTTCAACCCACATCATTTCTAAGTCAGCCGTTTCAAACTCCTCCCGTCGATTAGAAGTCACTTTTGTGCTGACAGCAATAAGAACTCCCCCTCCTTTCCTTTTACCTGCACTTGGAATGCGGTCTTTTCTATGCACCTCATATTGACTGTTATCTAGGACTTCATTTTCATAAATATGTTCGTGCAGCCATGATTCAGTTATACAAATGATATCACATTCATTGTTGTCCGCAAAAAACATGTTAAACTCACTAAGTTTATCAGTACCTGAAATACTTCTGGCATTCATGTAATAAACAGTCAAATCATTTTCAGCTTTTTGCTGATTGACTGTAGGACCTGGGTTCACGTGAATATCACCACATAATGCTAGTAACAGTGCAATTGCAGGAATTAATCCACGAATTTTAAGATTATAGGATGAGACTAAAGTACATCTCTTAACTTGTGCTCATACCAGTGATGAATTTGAGCAGCTCGCATAGTTAATCCTCTGTCGCATACCATGACTAAGATTTGCAGCACACCATGTGAAACTTGAGATGACACATTTTTTCAGATACAATAGACCTTACCTTAGAGGTCAAACGTATTTTTTCATGACCCATGAACAAAGAATCGTCATTGTTATTTAGTTGGTGATCAGACCAATTAAAAAATCCTCTCAGTATAACGAACATGAAGAAAGCCCGAAATAACACTGAATGACTAGCAGTCTTCATCTTGTACTTGGATGTAAACAAACCAAATTCTATCTTTACTACCTTTAAGTTCTTTGATCATCAAACAAAACAAGATGTCGTTGAATCTTCTCCTGTTTAATGTTTGTCAGTTCAACTTTTTTGTAAAATACTAGATATTAAAATGTAAATTTTACTCACCAACTACGAGAAATAAACTTTAGATAACGATAACACTGTATAATCAGGGTTCGCACAACATTTCTAGATATAAATCAACACTGAAAATTACTCCGATATACAAATAATGAATAGAAATCACGGAACCTCATACATTTGGACTAGTCCATACAAGTCACCGCTTGTGGAACACCTACACCCACTCCTGCTAAATAAGCAGGTGTAAAATTCTTACTCCAGTCCGCAGTAGTGGTAACTTACAACAGGACAAAAAAAAACGTTTCTGGTTTGTGTCAGGTACATTTACACCAGGACAGAAAAAAACGGGTTTTCGTGACAAACTTGCACCTGGTGTAATTGACGACTTGAATTGTACCCGCCTCCTGACGTCACGAGGCAACATGGCGGAATTAGTTGGTATAAATCCTCATTTCGCAAGTTGACGCCTGCTTCACGGCGCAGCACTTATCACGCTCTAACTTTTATTCTATTCATTATTTGGACAATATTTTAATGAATAATATTTAGCAAATATATCATTCTTTGTAATAGCGATTATTTCGATTTTTTTGACAGAGTCGTTAGCTTGTTATAACAATATTCGCATCATACATGTAAAAATTATCAATGACTAAAGTTTTCTCAATAATATATTTGTCAAAAAACTACTGATCGGATTTCGACAAGACCTCTTTAAAAATATGCATCAGACTGTTTAGACAAGAAATAAACTAACTTTCTAGATAGAAAGTGCACTGAACGAAACTTTGCAGCATAGGGTAATATGCATGGTATGTGTTTTTTATCTAAAATAACGCACTCTTGACGTGCGGATGAGCCGTGAAAAAGTGCACGCTGCATATTACTCTATGCTGTAAATTTTCGTTCAGTGCACTTTCTATCTAGAAAGTTAGTATATTTCTTGTCTAAACATTCTGATGCATTTTTACAAAGAATTCTTGTCGAAATCCGATCAGTAGTTTTTTGTCAAATTAATTAATGAGAAAACTTAAGTCATTGATAATTTTCACTTGTGTGATGCGTAAATTGTTATAACAAGCTAACGACTTTGTCAAATTAATCGAAATAATCGCTATTACAAGGAATGATATATTGCTAAATATTATTCATTTAAGTAATGTCCAAATAATGAATAGAATAAAAGTTAGAGAGTGATAAGTGATGCGCCGTTCAGCAGGCGCCAACTTGCGAAATGAGGATTTATACCCAATACTTGTCACGTGACCCATCGATCGTTTTAAGCTCCGCCCATTTCGAGTCGTCAAATTGAAACAGGACAACAAACAAAGCTATAATAGAAGCGTGGAGTTCGTAATGAGTGGCTCTCTAGAAGCTGAAGATTTAGATTATTTGATTATTTTCTCAGTTTTGTGGCTTGATTCTTTCTTAGCAGCATGTCACAATAGGCTATTTGCACAAATTCTGTAAGTGTATTTTTTTCGATAGCCACTAACACCCTATAGAAACACCAAAAAAAAAATTGGATCTCTACATTTATTAGTTTGGCCGTAATATGTTTTTAGTTTTCTTGGTCCAAATTAGCGTTTTGAAACGCACCTGGTCGCGCGCCACTTTCGTGACGTCACCGGCCAATGTAGGCTACCAGCGGACGCATTGGGATAACACGCGCAGGGGCCCTGCTTTCGGGGCAATCAGAAATGAATATCAAATTAAAAGTTTGTTTTTTTCCTTTATGCACTACATTTGTGAGCTTCCTCAAAAAGCTGAAATTCAGTTTTCCCCAAAGATTTGGGGCGAAAATTGAATTAAACTAGAAATGAAAATAGGGAATGTTGTGTTCCCAAAATACAATTTTAAAATTGTAGGCCGAGCTTTTCCCGGCCTATGGGTTTTTTAATCGGGGGTTCGCACGGGGATTTTTTTTTACACATTCATGTTTTAATTAGGGGTGGCATTGAAATATGTTATTATTATTTATTTACTATATAAATTGTATTTTGTAGCTTTACCTTTTTGGGCGTCGGGGGGGCCATCAAAATAAAAGTGAAAATCCTGATCGCAAACCCTCACGGTGGTAAATTAACAGGGGGTTGTTTTTAAAAAACTATTTGCTTTTTTTAAATGTCCGTGACCCTTTTAAAACATTTTTAATCATAAAGTGCAAATTAATTTTTTGTAGCCGACTATTGCCCCCTATTAGGGTAAAATTCGGGGGTTTATGCCGGAAACGTTTTTTTGGTACTAATATTCGTTTTAATTTAGGTGGGGCTTTTGTATTATGAAAAATTTTACTCAGTGCTTACTGTAGGCCTTAAATTACGTGCAAAAAATTAACTTTTTTTGTAGGCCCGAGTTTAAAATGCCCGGATATTAGGCCTACAGTCTGGGGGGTTATCCCGGGGAAAAAAAGTATTTTTTGATACGTTATATTGTTTTAAATTTTAGTGGGGGCTTGTATTATGAAAATTTACTCATGTTTTTTTACTGTAAAATTACTGCAAAATTAATTTTAAATTGTAGGCCGAGCTATATCCCCGGGCCTATAGCGTAAAAGGGGGGTTATGCCGGAAAAATTTTTTTTGATAGTTAATTCATTTTAAATTAGTGGGGGCTTTGTATTATGATAAAACTCTGTGTCTTACTTTTAAAATTACGTGCAAAATTAACTTTTAATTGAAGGCCCGAGCTATATCCCCGGGGCCTTTATGGCGTAAAAGGGGGGTTATGCACGGGAAAAAAAATATTTTTTGATACGTATATTCGTTTTTAATTAGTGGTGGCTTGAATGAAAAAAAATTATCATGGTTTCTTACTGTATAAATAACTGAAAAAATTAATTTTTGTTTGGGGCCGAGCTATATGCCCGTCTATGGGCGTAAAATCCGGAGGTTATGCCGGTAAAAACTTTTTTTTTTTGGTACGTTTTATTCGTTATAAATAAGTGGGGATTGTATTATGTAAATTATCAGGGTTTCTCACGTAAAATTACATGAATATATTTTCTTGTATACATTGCCCTTCTGGGCGTCAAATAGCCAAAACCCTATACTTAAAAACCCTAGGCCTAATAGCTGTTCTTAGGTTTTTTCGCGCACGGAGGTTTCCGGGGGGAAAAGTTAATTTGGGTGGGTTTTTGGTACTTATCATGAATGGCAGTGAAGTATGGTTAATTTTTACTCCTTTACCTTTTTAGAATTGAATTTCGGGTTTAATTTAAAATTTTTTACCCTCTGCTCCTTAAATCTATTCTGTCAGGTAGGCCTGCGTTTTGGGATTTGCGCGTCAACCCAGCAAGTCCACAGTCTCGCGTCCTCTTACATGGGGGGGACGTCACGACCAAACAGAGCGCGTTATGCGGCCCCGGCGGCATTTTAAAATTAGCATTTTCAAAAAAGTTTTTTTTTAGAATACATTTTTTTCAAACGTTCAAACCAAATTTTTTTTTGTTTAGGATAAAAAGCACAGGGGGAAAACCATTAAAAGCATTTTTGAAAAATTTTTGCTATACCCCCTTTCTTCAAAAAACTTTATAGCATTAGGGAGTACCTGTAATCGTTAAAAAAAGGTTTGGTGGAGGCACTCTTAATTCCCTTTGCTGTTTTTTTTTAATTGCAGTCAATTTTTTAAAAAAGTTTTCTAACTTTTGAAAAACTCGTAAACAACCAAAAAAACGCGCAATGTATTACCCTTTTAACTCATTAGAAACCTACATACACTTATGACGGATTTGTCAGAATTTACGCTCTCTGTACTATCATAGCAGTAGCACAGATAACTGATTGCAGTGCATTGCAAGCTTTACGTGACAACACAAGAAAACAATTCCAATTAACACTCCAATAAGTGTCTAGAAACTCCTAGACCGAGTTTTCCTTATTGCTTAACAAAATTAGATTTCCTGCATTTGACTCTTGTTTCTGACCTAATTCCTGATGCCTAAGGTAACAAACTAAACCATCAAAGAGCTCAGTTCTTAGCTTTTTGAATCACCCTGAACTTTAAAGAAAAGAATATTGCTGACTAGGAAATAGAGGGGGAAAGGTGTGAGGAATGTATGTACCTATGTTCTGGGATAACATAGTAATATTGATGGTACGTGTGTCGTCGAATACGTATTGTCAAAGGTTATAGTTCAGTTGAGTAATTTTATTAATACGTTTCCGGGTTAAAGAGTTGTTGTGTATAATTTTAATTTTGCTATGTGATGAGAGCGCAATCTCTACGTTACGATTAGCGGCTATACGCCTATCCATCAACATTATTGCATTTTAATTATTTACTGCTACAGCTAGCGACTTTTAGCTTTCAGATAATTTATGACAAAGATTTTGTTTCTACATTCATGGCAAATCCCTTGGTTATTTTGTCCTTGATGTGAGGTGGCTGAATGAAAATCACACTAGTGTCTAGATTGTTTAAAATGTGGTGACAGAAATAACTATAGTAACTCTTACAGTACAACCCAAATACTACCACCTAGGTGATACAGTAGCCAGCCCATACATTTCAACCAAGAGTCATGGTATTGGTAACAGTTGCTTTTGCTTCGACAAGAAAATGGACACACAGTTTATAATCAGGGTTTCAGTGGAAGATATCAATTGTGCTTTTGCTAGGTTGGAATTTGCATGCACTTTTTGCTTACGTACGCTTTCGATGTTAACTTGAAATGACACAAACAGCAAATGTAACAGCAGACTGGTTCTTCCTGAACATAGTTACGTATCATATTGTATCGGTATAGGTACACCGGTATTGAAGTTAGATCCGACAAGTATTTATGTTAATAGCCATGGTTTTAGATTATTTTTTCTGAAACAAAACATCATGGTCAACTATATCACAATGAATAGATACTTAAAGAATAGCTAAAATAAAAAAATAAATAAAAAACAATTGTAAAGAAGAGCTTACCGTATTTAACCATTTGAGTTACATGTTTTTTTTTTAACTTTAATTTTCTTTCAACGTTTTTAATCTGCCAATCCTATTTTTGAAGTTTTAGTTTTATGCTTTACGTTCTATGTTTAGTTATATGTTATGGTGGTCTATCTTTATTTGTAAAATATGTTTTATATCGTCATTTGTTTTGTGCAGGACAAAACTCGTGTGGTTCCACGGGTTACGTTTTAACTGATACTTCGGTATGCTGTATGGTTAGTGGTGTGTCCGTTGTGATCGACGGATTTCGAGGGACACGTGCGGAATATACATCGGCGCCCCTCATTGGCGGATATCCCGCCGGGGGGATTTGACTGGAACCGGTGTGTCACTGGGGGATGTGTTGTATCCTGACGAAGCAAGAGAGAGAAGAAAGACGGAGAGATCCGGCCCGGCCAATCAGAACGCCTATGATTGCCGGGGGGCTGTTTGTTATTGACAAGGCGTACTTTGACAAGCTTGGCAAATACGACATGATGATGGATGTGTGGGGTGGCGAGAATCTAGGTATGTACTTCAGTATAGAAGTGATAGTGCATGCACTTAACGTGACTATCTATGGTCGTCCATTACCAAGCAAATCCGCTAGTTGGCGCACTGGTCAAACTACGCGTGCGTGTTTGAATGTGGTCTTGGTTGAAAGTGCCCCGGCAGGTAAGGCAAGCTTCTCAGACGTCTGTGAATGGAAGGCTGCCTTGTGTGTTCTTTCAGGGGTTGCAGCGTGGCGGGGACGATGGGAGCGAGGGCGCAGAAGGGGTTTAGAGGGCTAGGTATGAAGAACAGATTCGAAAGAAAGGTCGGGCCATTATAAATATCCCTGTTTGTGGTGCGAAACTTACAACCACTAATTTAGGAGGAAGCAAAACTGTTTGTCCTCCCACTCCACACACACAGCTTCCGTCAGCAGTTTCTGTCATACTCCACAGAGCAATGAATCAAAATCTGGATGTCAAACTTTTTATTTGTGACGGACAGAATATTGAGTCCTAGAGCATTATATTGGAAATATTATTGTAATATAAAGTTTACACTTGTAATGAGACACAATCTGGTCCCATTGGCTTTATTTGTAATTAATACTATATTTTTGAAAACAAAGAGATGTTGATTATGATTTTTAATATTGATATTTGTTTTATACATTTGCATCAGGATCCGTTTACTTTGCGATCTTATACAAATACAATTGGAATATTATTAATAATTCAGAATGCCCTTATTATATATAATTAATTTTATAACTAGGAAAACGTCTTAAGGTACCGGTTCCGCGTTGTTGGGTCCATGAGCGTAATTGGATGCATGAGTGCCATGTGTTATGCCGGATTTCTGTTGTGTCTGTGAAAAATTATTACTAAGTCGAAGAATTTGTTGTAATTAAATTAAATTAAAATAAAAATTAACTTTATTTTTTATTTTTTTTACTAATCGTAATTTTTAAAAAAAGAAAAAAAAAATCGTAATTGCTGATTTTCATAAGAAATAATTAGTCGATTGCGCTCAAAATTTTAACAACGAAATATTAATTCATAAAATAGGTTCTGGGAAAAAATCAGTATAATAGGAATAAAGTATGTACGGTGTCATACAGGAAAGAAGTTTTAATAAATAGAACAAAAACTTTAAAATTTCGATTTCATAAGAAATAATTGTTTCGATTGCCGCTTCAAAATTACAGACGAATAGCTTAATTCATTTAATTAGAGGTTCTGTGAAAAAACCATTAAAATGGATTAAGCATGTAGGTGTTATAAGTCGAAAGGAATTTTTTTTTTAAAAAATCGAAAAAAAAATTGTAAAATTGCGATGTTCATGAGAAATAATTTTGATCGATTGCAGCTGTCAAAAAACGTGGCAGTTCTAAGGTTACATGACGATTTTGAAGAACCTCCATAACATTTCATCGCAATTGGAGTATCGGTTTAAGCTGGGAGTTAACAAACACAATAATACATACAGTGTGAAAAAAAAGAAAAAAAAACATTCCAGATTTTTTTCTCCAGTGTAGTGAAATGGAATCTTCGCTTCGTTCGCTACGCTCATCCAATAACAATATACAATGCGAACTCGGTACTAAGCATCCGAATTCTTTACCTTATATACACGAAGCCAAGTGCAGGTGCGACAGCCGAGAGTAGAAAATAAATAATGGGAACTTCATAATCATATTATACAATATACATCTAGAATTCCTCCAACGAGTGTCTTTTTGGTGACAAATAATAGTATGAGCTATCACAAGGACTTCGGGAAGAAATTACTCCCACATGGAGATGTAAACCGCGTTGAGTTGGGGACCAACCACAAATCTGAGTTCGAAGATCAGCAATAGGGTGGCTAAAAGAATCGGAATACAAAAATATAGAAATGGGTTCCTGAGAGTAATTGGACCAGCAAATACAAGAAAATATGGAAATGGACAACCACAACTTATTGCGACAACAAAGGAGAAATTTGTTGTAAGAGGGGTGAACGTTATATTTCGATGGGTAGACCAAGGTGATGGAATGACACAAAAACCGCGAATTGATTAGGAAAATGGAAATGAGGCTAGGTAATACCATTGGAAGGACAATAGGCGAGAAATGTAGTTTTCTGTTATGACCATTGATTTACATCCGATTCGAGGTATTGGCTTCAACAGATGCGATCACCAGAGTTCACACCTTCAATCAACGGAAATGGGAAATCATAATTCCCCACAAGTCCGCCACTAGAAATTACTGGTTACATAAACAAATTGTCTGATAGTTTGATAGGACATTATGATTGAAAAACTAATTTCATATACTATACACAATGACACCTAAATATTTTTTTCAGTTTGATGTTATTCGTGTGGGAAGAGCTAATGTCGACTAAAAAATACTTGTTTTTAAATGTTTGAATAGTTTAACTGTACTAATTGTTGAACTCAAATACATCGCTCCGGCGATCATGAGTTGAGGGTTCACAAAAAACAAATCACATACTTTGTGTGTCTATGCTAGATATATATATTATGCAAAGCTTTTCAACTCAGCCTGTGATGCCAAATTGGAATTTGATGAAACTTTATATCTTTCATTGACTATCTGAATGGGTTAAATGAACATATTCAAATAACAATAGAAATAGAACAAGACAAATGCCTCCCATTTTTAGATGTACTTTTAATCAAGGAAAGAGGATGAGACCTTAGGACATACCGTCTACCGTAAACCAAGCATACACATTGATATTAAACGTGTGAATCACACCACCATCCAGCACGCTTGCCACAGTAGTAAACACCCTTGATATACGATCAAAAGACTGTCTGACGTTGAGCACATGGCTGAAGAAAATGATTGGGTTACGAGGACACCTTACTCATCTAACGGTTTTCCCCAACACAATTGCTCAAGCATTCATAAAAACATCGAGTAAACCGGTTGATCAAGATATTCCAAAAGACGAACCCCGAGCAATGCATTTCTGCCTTAAGTCCAAGGAACCACTGAAAAATAAGCCGTTTACTCAAAAAGCCAGAATATAAATAACTGTTTTAGCACCGTATCGGAAGATATCATCAATGTTACGACAACGATAAGACACCATCCTAACGACCCATGGTGTATCTGAATTCCATGTGAAAGTTGCGCAAAAGACATACGAGGAAGAAACTAACCGGCAAAAATATCTGTCCGCATCGGAACATAGAGGTGCAGTTAGAGTATGGACACCACCTCAGCTCTTTCCAACATGCTTTCAAAAAGGAACACTGGATTAACTTTGATGAAGCTAAATAACCCGCCAAAGTTGAACATGGGGTGCCCGTATCGTAAAAGAGGGCGGTGGAGATGGAGAAACGGAAACACAAACATGACACTTGGGACTGATGCCAAAAGACTTCCAGCCACATGGAAACATGTTTTGCAAGGCTGGTAAATGTTCAATCCAAAGCTCTCCCTATGGAGGTCTGCAGTTCCGTCCTACTCCACAGAGTTGACAAGGAAGAAGGACTCAACGAGAAACCGCCTTGAGCCATCTACCTTACGCTGAGGTCATCTAAAACAGTTAAAAGAATAACGTTGATGGCTTCAAATGTTGTAGAATTTGTCATGAGTAGGCCCCTACTATGTTTTGCTAAGCTATTTAGTTGTGTCTATGTATCTAGTGCCCAGTATTTGTTATAAGTAAGGTTTTGGTTGTTTTATATTATTTTATTGTTTATTTCCTTGAAGACTGGGCAGGGAGAACTACCCGAAACGTTGGAATAAACTAAAAATAAAACCACACGGACTACCCGAAAATACATGTCGTGCATATATCTCTATTATATTGATAAAAAACAAGGACTTGGGTGATCCTGGGCGTCGAAAAATAGATGAACCAGGGCAGAACCTGGGCGTCACCGACGTTTCGTCTGTACTACGTCAGACATTTTCAAGGTTGGACTGTGAACTATTACGGAGGTGGAGTCACAGTGGTTGGCAAAGCACGCAGCGCCCGCCTTATAAAGCCTCGGCTGAAGGTGTGGGGCGGCGAGGTTATATAGGTATATATAGAAGGTTTTTTCTATATAACCTCGCCGCCCCGCACCTTCAGCCGAGGCTTTATAAGGCGGGCGCTGCGTGCTTGCCAACCACTGTGACTCCAACCTCCGTAGAATCTCAGTCAACCTTGAAAATGTCTGACGTAGTACAGACGAAACGTCGGTGGACGCCCAGGTTCTGCCCTGGTTCATCTTATTTTCGACGCGGTTTTTCCCAAGATCCTTGTTTTTATCCTATGACGGGCCGCGAAAACCTACAACAATCCATATATATATATATGATAATTATATATGATATCCTATGACGGGCCGCGAAAATCTACAACAATCCATATATATATATATATATATATATATATATATATATATATATATATATATATGTATATATATATAAAAACAAGGATCTTGGGTAAAACCGCGTCGAAAATAAGATGAACCAGGGCGTCCACCGACGTTTCGTCTGTATTACGTCAGACATTTTCAAGGTTGACTGTGACTCTACGGAGGTTAGAGTCACAGTGGTTAAGATAAGGCATATAAGGCTACCCCCAGAGATCCGACTACTTACCTAGAAAAGACAACTAGGAGCCTTATACTTTCCTCTAATATTGACCCTGAAGCACAGAAATTTCTCATTCCTAGGGAGAAGTCCTCTCGTATTCCAAAACTGTATGGGTTGCCCAAAATCCACAAACCCGGAGCCCCCTTGCGACCCATAATGAGCGCAGTAGGGTCACCCACACAAGCTCTGGCCAGATATGTCGCTAAGAGGTTCCAACCTTACTCGGAGGATGCTGCGTCCTATGTGAAAAACTCCTCTCACCTGATCCAGCTGATCAAAGAATGGAAGGTTTGCCCTGGGGACATATTGGTAGTTTTGATGTGGTTTCCCTATTTACCAACATACCTGTGAAGGAGGCCCTTGTTACTATTGAAGAAAGCTATGGCATACCGAAGGACATCAAAAAGTTAGCAAGGCATTGCATGTCTTCTACATACTTTATTTATGAAAACAAGTTTTATAGGCAAGTGGAGGGAGCTCCAATGTGCTCGCCGCTATCACCAGCTATTGCCAACTTATTCATGATAGATTTTGAGAATAAGGCCCTAGCTGCAGCTCCTAACAAACCATCTTCTTGGATACGATATGTGGACGACGTCTATGCCATTTGGCCCCATGGTGTGGACAAGTTAAATAATTTTCTTGACTATCTAAATAGTATCCATTTGAATATTCAGTTCACCATGGAAGTAGAATCCAACGACTCACTTGCTTTTCTCGATGTCTTGATAATAAAGAATGTTGATGGCAGTTTGGGACACACAGTCTATCGAAACACCACCCACACCAACCGGTATCTGAATGCTGCTTCCCACCACCGTCCTTCTCAGTTATTTTCAGTGGTTAACACTCTAGTCACCCGGTCCAGGAACCTTACTGACAAATCTCACTCAAGAGAGGAATTTGACAAGCTCCGTGAAGCTCTCTCACTCAATGGTTACTTGGACCGCGCCATAACCAGAGCGTTTAAACGTGAACTGAGAAATCTGAGGATGATACTGAGGACAAGGAGAAACCACGGTCAAAAGCTTTTCTTCCATATGTCAAGGGTACCACAGACGTCATAGGTAGAATCCTCAATCGTAAGAACATCGAAACCATTTTCTCCACTGACAGAAAAATCAGCTCCTTTTTGAGAAGTGCTAAGGACTCTGTTCATCTGGAAGAAAGAGGGGTTTATGAGGTTCCCTGTGGCGACTGCGATCAAACGTACATAGGCCAAACAGGCAGACGCATAGCAGTGAGGATAAATGAACACTCTCATGCTGTGAAAGCAGGTGACAAGAAATCAGCCCTGGCTCAACATGCTAAAGCTTACTCGCATGTGATAGATTTTGACAAACACAAAAACTATTTGCCCTGTACAACAGCTCAAGCCACGTATTATCCGTGAATCTGTGGAAATTGAGAAACGGCCGAATAACATGAACAAAAGAGATGATAGCCAGAGCCTCCCTCTTGCTTGGAAACCTGCACTCATGCCTCGAAATGTAGTCCGTAGACCTATTCAGCCAAATCCCTCAGAGGTGGTGCAAATTTCAGATTCCATAATTCCTAAGCACAAATAAACATTTCAAAAGACAACCAATCAGGCCCTATGACAAGAAGCCGGACTAAAAAGGTTTCACTACAGTAAGCTGTGCTATTTTGTTTCTCAATTGCCACCATCCGTATATTTTTTCGATATGACATCGCCGCCCCCGCACCTTTTCACGATATGACCTCGCCGCCCCGCACCTATTTTCTATATAACCTCGCCGCCTCGCACCTTCAGCCGAGGCTATATAAGGCGGGCGCTGCGTGCTTGCCAACCACTGTGACTCCAACCTCCGTAGAGTCACAGTCAACCTTGAAAATGTCTGACGTAGTACAGACGAAACGTCGGTGGACGCCCAGGTTCTGCCCTGGTTCATCTTATTTTCAACGCGGTTTTACCCAAGATCCTTGTTTTTATCCTATGACGGGCCGCGAAAACCTACAACAATCCATATATATATATATATATAATAATATATAATAATAATAATAATAAATAATAAAATAAAATATTATGCATAATATTTTAAAGCAGACTCGTAGATAATTCATGAAGAAGTATAACTAACAAGTTTCAAATTAATTAGATGAGCGTAGCGAGCCAAGCGAAGATTCCATTTCACTACACTGGAGAAAAAAATCCGGAATGTTTTACTTTTTTTCTGTTTGTATTTTTGTGTGTTTGTTGGCACGATTCCGGCTAAACCAATACTCCACAATTGCGATGAAATTTTCTAGAGGCCTTCGAAATCTTTGAACTTAGAACTGCCACGTTTTTGAGCGCAATCGAAAAATTATTTCT
This sequence comes from Sweltsa coloradensis, assembly GCA_024449915.1. Classification (NCBI taxonomy): domain Eukaryota; kingdom Metazoa; phylum Arthropoda; class Insecta; order Plecoptera; family Chloroperlidae; genus Sweltsa; species Sweltsa coloradensis. The sequence goes on along the minus strand of JAMZAV010001642.1, from coordinate 5,797 downwards.
CATGAAAATCGCAATTTTACGATTTTTTTCAATTTTTACAAAATTTCTTCGACTTATAACACCTACATGATTTATCCGATTGTAATGATTTTTTTCACAGAACCTCAATTTTATGAATTAACATATCCGCGTGAAATTTGAGCGCAATCAAAAATTATTTCTCGTGAAAATCGCAATTTTTTGTTTTTTTCCCCTATGTTTATCACTTTTCTTCGACTTATAACACATACATGCTTTATTCGACTGTAATAATGTTTTCACAGAACCTTAATTTTATAATTTTATATATTCGTGTCAAATTTTAGCGCAACCGAAAAATTATTTCTCATGAAAATCTCAATCTTACGCTTTTTTTGCTTTTTAGAAAATTATGCTCATCCAACAACGCGCCTGAAAAAGCGTTTGCGAAGCTTCCTAGTATAAATAATGTAGGTCCAATAGTAAAATATAAGCAATGAGTGAATCATTAATTTAATCAATAAAACAAACCTGAAATATATAGTATTATAAAGTTTTATAAGATGGTGTAATTGAAGATTCTTGACACTGTGGTGGGTTCAAGCAAGTCTAACAATTATGTATGTATAATTCCATCATTATACCACATGAGAGAATATCAATTATAATAACAGGAAAACGCTAACAATAAATATTACTTTATTCATCTATTCTATAATTGAAGGTATGATATGACAAATCTTAAAAATACAAGCGCGGGAACGAAAGTACTCACATTACCAGATTGCATAAGAATACACAATCAATAATAATTATGAATATAAAGTTTTTAAGCATAAGCCCGCTTTAAGGACATAGTTATTGATTCATAGCAGTTGTCGAAAAAGTTTGCCCCGACTGGGGTTCGAACCCAGAACCTCCGGCTTAACGTGCCATAGCTCTACCAATTGAGCCACCGAGACAACAGAACAAACTTTTACTAAACTGCTAGTTGTTGTGAATGTTGACCTCCATGACATATATCCAACAGAAGACTGCAATGTAGCTGTCAAATCTGAAAGATCACATGGATAAATCCAAACACATCTCATCTCCATGAGTTGGTTTGTGTGTTTGGATTTTTCCATGTGATCTTTCAGATTTGACAGCTACATTGCAGTCTTCTGTTGGATATATGTCATGGAGGTCAACATTCACAACAACTAGCAGTTTAGTAAAGGTTTGTTCTGTTGTCTTGGTGGCTCAATTGGTAGAGCTATGGCACGTTAAGCCGGAGGTTCTGGGTTCGAACCCTAGTCGGGGAAAACTTTTTCGACAACTGCTATGAATCAATATCTATGTCCTTAAAGCGGGCTTATGCTTAAAAACTTTATATTCATACTACCCAACTCATGGGAGAAGAGATGTGTTTGGATTTATCCATGTGATCTTTCAGATTTGACAGCTACATTGCAGTCTTCTGTTGGATTTATGTCATGAAAGGCAACACTCACAACAACTAGCAGTTTAGTAAAGGTTTGTTCTGTTGTCTCGGTGGCTCAATTGGTAGAGCTATGGCTCGTTAAGCCGGAGGTTCTGGGTTCGAACCCCAGTCGGGGCAAACTTTTTCGACAACTGCTATGAATCAATAACCATGTCCTTAAAGCGGGCTTATGCTTAAAAACCTTATAATCACACTACCCAACTCTTGGGAGATGAGATGTGTTTGGATTTATTCATGTGATCTTTCAGATTTAACAGCTACATTGCAGTCTTCTGTTGGATTTATGTCATGGAGGTCAACATTCACAACAACTAGCAGTTTAGTAAAGGTTTGTTCTGTTGTCTCGGTGGCTCAATTGGTAGAGCTATGGCACGTTAAGCCCGAGGTTCTGGGTTCGAACCCCAGTCGGGGCAAACTTTTTCGACAACTGCTATGAATCAATAATAATTATAATAATAATAATAGATTTTGTTTCACCGTTTCATTATAGTTGGTGGTAGAGGTGCCGTGTAAGAGGTTGAAGTCTAGTCAATTGGTGGAGGAGACGGGTACGGAATTAATAAACTTCCGGGGGGCTAGCTAGCCCCCCCCCTAATGCCTCGAGTCATCAAAAACATTCTGTATCCACATTATTGAAGGACAATGTCAACGACGTGACAGACGGACGGGCGTACAGGATGATTATAGGGGAGCTTCACTCCTGAAGAATGTAATTCCTCCATTACCATACCAGAAAAAACTATATGTATATATACATGTAATAAAAACACCAACAAATACCATAGTGTAATAAAGGAAGTTTCTAGACGCTGTAATGGGTGGGGTAGACAATTTTATAATTCATCCCTTGTATTTCATTATTATTATACGAGGGAAAAACCACTTCCGTATCGGGGAAACGCCAACAACAAATATCCTGACGCAGTAATTTGTTTCGTTTCGATAATTACGCATTTCAAAACACGTTTTATAATTTTTTATTAGCGTAGCCAGTGGCGTAGCAAGTAGATGAAGGGCCCCTGTGCAAAAACATAAAATGGGCCCCTCCCAAGATCGGTAAAATATATAAGCGGTACTTATATATTTTACTGATTTTGGACCCTTCCCACTGCAACTGATATCCTTCAATATGAGTGCGACTTGTACTGAAAAATAAACATATAGGAATAATCGTGGACAACTAGACATTGCATTATAATCCTTTCTTTTTTTAAAATTAGTTTTTTTATTCGTAATAAACATAAAAATACCCATGTTACATAATATTGCAAAAAAGCACCCCTTCAGGCACCATTCATTTACCATGGTAATACGGCCTCTTATTAGTAAACAAATAACAACATTAAATAACTGAAAGACCTACTGACTAACCAAGTCAGTCACCACAATATCACTCGTTCCTACAATATCACTTGCAATACTAGATTGAGAATTAACACCATCCCCAAAACTAGTGATTATGTTATTCGTGGAAACAAAAAACAAATTAATTTTAGTGAGTTAAGAAACTTTTTAACGTTTTTTTTAGCCCCACTTGGTCGTTTCTGTTTATTAGTCGAATACATTATATCAATCCCCCTTCAGCAGACGTTACTGAACGAAATATTCTTGACATAGGCCTAACCATGGTGGTAATATTCTTTAGGTGATTTCACTGCCGGAATTTTGTGGTCGCTTAATGCACGCAGTGCAGACAGTCGCCGGACAGAATGCGCAACGTGTCAGGTGGTAGTCACGTGACGTAGAACTTACAAGGATGGCGGCCTGGGGGACCAATCAGATAGCTTGAATTCGGAAATTCGAATGTTCCGCCTACGGATCTGAATGCACGGCCTTCAATAAAGTGTAAACACACCGCCATCTCTCGAGGTATTAGAATCGATAAAGAAGTTTTTTCCAAACTTCTTTATCGGCTCTCTCGTCACGTGACTACCACTGTCACGTCGCGATCCTGGCGGCGTCCGTCTGAACTGCGTGCATTAAGCGACCACAAAAATAGCATTGCTGGATACGCAAGTGAAATCACCTAAAGATATATACCACCATGTGCCTAACTATTGCACACGTAGCTTCGACAGTACGGGGGTAACACACAACACAAGCTCAACTCTTATTCACTAATTTTGTACACCCGCGAGTCGCGACACCCACACTATTTCGATCTTCATTTCCAACTGAACTGAGGCACAAAATTAAATGCACCTAAAATTGCAGATCTCGTTTCGATATCTAAATTGGCTGGCTAACAAGGTCTTTGAAAGTTATATTTAATCAGATTTTTGCAATAAATTATTTTCTTAATTGAAAAAGAGTGAAGAAGCCATATAGTATTCCTATTTCAGAAATGGTAATTTGTCAACTCACGATGGTCAGGGCCCACCCCCACGAATCCATACCCGTTGCAATGGAATTATGATGAGACATGTTTTCAATGTTTCACAGTTGAATGACATTCTAGGGATTTTAGGAAATGCTAAAGCCTCAAATGTATAATTTGGCGACCGACCCCTATCCTCGGGGGGCCCCTTAGAGGCCGTGGGCCCCGGTGCGGCTGCACCACTTGCACAGCCGATATCTACGCCACTGAGCGTAGCGTAGATTCCATTCCACTACACTGGAGAAAAAAATCCGGAATGTTTTTCTTTTTTCTTTTTTTTCTGTTTGTATTTTTGTGTGTTTGTTAACACGACTTCGGCTAAACCGATACTCCAATTGAGATGAAATTTCTGGAGGCCTTCGAAATCTCTGAACTTAGAACTGCCACGTTTTTTAGCGCAATCGAAAAATTATTTCTCATGGAAATCGCAGTTTTACGATTTTTTTTTGATTTTTAAAAATTTCTTCGACTTATAACATCTACATGCTTTATCCAATTGTAATTTTTTTCACAGAACAAAAAATCTCCATAACACATGGCAGCTCAATGCACCGATTACGCTCATCCAACAACGTGCCTGAAAAAGCGTTTGCGAATCCCGACCGGGGGTTTCAACCTAGTTCTTCCACATTTCGGGTGTAAAGGGCGCCTTAGCCAACAAGACTATTCCAAAGTCGTTGTTAGACGAGTTAGCGAGTCATGTGTTGAGTACCCGGGAACATTTAACATTGTTTGATAATTACTAGGAAAACGCCAGGGTCGTTGTTAGACGAGTGAGTGAGCCATGTGTAGAGTACCCGGTAACATTCCCTTTCTTCCCACTACCTAAGGCGTCTCGAGCCTATTATCGGCTACAGTGGCGCATTATGGCCTTACAGTTGACGCGCCCTTATACCAACTAATTTAAAAACCCTATTAATTATACCTATCTAATTAATATATAGATATTAATAAGTATAGATAAGTGGAATGAGGAAACACAGGAATTTAACATGAAAATAAGTATTGAAAAGAGTGAGATGTTAATAGTAACCAAGAAATTAAACCGAACCAGAAAAAAGTAACACTACGTGGAGAAGAGCTGTCAATTGCAGAAGAATTCAAATACCTAGGAAGTATTCTGACAAAGGATGCCAAAATAACAGCAGAAATATCAAGAAGAATCATACTAGCACACAAATTCTACCAAAGCGTACGAAAACTACTATGGAAAGAGGAAATATCAAAACAGATGTAAAATGATATTATACAAAATGTACTTTCTCCCAATTTTGTCATATGCATCAGTGACATGGACAATAGGAGGAAAGGAAGAGAGCAGACTGCAAGCAGCAGAGATGAAATCCTAAGAAGTGCGGTGGTCATAACAAAACTAGACAAGGTACGAAGCATAACAACAAGAAACAAATTAGGAGTGGAAAGTCTACGAGATAAAATAGGAAGAGAAAGACTCAGGTGGTATGGACATGTAAGAAGAATGAAGCAAGACAGAATCCCAAGACGAGAATTTGAACGTACATGTGGGGGAGTACGAAGAGTTGGCCGGCCAAGAGATAGATGGCGGGACCAAATAACGCGAAGCGTCGAAGAAAGAGGGAAAACATGGGATAGGGTTAATGAAGAAAGACTCTGGGAGGACAGGAAGAAGTGGAGAGAATTATTAGAAATGCCGGTTATGGAAGAAAACGAGGAAGAAGATGAGGGGTGCTGAGCCTGGCTAGCAAGCACTAGAAGATAGCCCGAGAAACTGGTGACTCGTCACCCCCCGACCCGACGAATGTTGGAAAAGGGTGTTTGATATATATATATATAATATCAATCAACTTAAATGCAAATGATCCCGGGTACTCAACACATGACTCGCTCACTCGTCTAACAATGACTTTGGCGTTTTCCTAGTTATAACCTATCTCGGGTTTAAATTGGCATATTATTCATACTCAACAAGGGCATATTCTTTTTGTTTATTTTTTAGTTGT